>APFE031333070.1:26299-88192 GCA_000404065.3 Pinus taeda
ATGTAATTTCGCTAAGTCAAAATGTTTTAATTAATAATTTTATATTTTATTTTCATTTTTATTTTTATGTAATTTGAATGGGTCAAAATTTTTAGATAACATAATATAACTGGACATTACAATCTCTTTCATAATCAATTTTGATTGTTTATGTAATTTTAATGGGTCAAAATGTTTAGATAACATAATATGGACATTACAATCTCTTTCATAATCAATTTTGATTGTGAAATGAGAGATGGTTTTTGGGCATGTGGTATTGATGAGCCATGGTATGGTGTGGTTAATAATACCTATGGTAAAGTGGGGTGAGTATCTATGGTTAAAAATCTTGTTATTAAGCCATGGTATTGGCTCATGGTATGGTATGGTTAATAATACCCATGGTAAAGTGGGGTGAGTATCTATGGTTAAAAATCTTGTTATATCGTAAGTATTATTTTGATTGTGAAATGAGAGATGGTTTCTGGGCATGTGGTATTGATGATCCATCCTATTGGCCCATGGTATGGTATGGTTAATAATATCAATGGTAAAGTGGAGGTGAATATCTATGGTTAAAAATCTTGTTGTATTGTAAGTATTAAGTTTTTATGTGCTTATTAGTGAAATTTAAACATGGTTACAAAATTATTATTTTAATTTATTTGGTAAAATAGATTTTAATTTATAGTGAATATTTATATCTTACATATTTTAATGTGATAGAGGTGTATATACATATCTTAAAAGTAATTATAATTTTTCTCTTTTAGATTTAATACAAAATATGTTATAAAATTAAATTCAAATAAAATATTTTGATTGTGAAATGAGAGATGGTTTATGGGCATGTTGTATTGATGAGCCATGGCATTGGCCTGTGGTATTGTAGAAAATCCTATTTACAAGTTAAGAATATCTATGGCAAAGTGGATGTGAATATCCATGGTTAAACATATTTTTATATATAATTTTATTGTAAATATTAAAGTTTTTATGTGCTTACTAATTAAAGTTAAATATGTTTACAGTATAATTATTCTATTTTATTTGTAAAATGGATCTTAACTTATTGTTGCTACTTATATGTTATATATTTTAATGTAATTTATATATTATGATTTTTTTTATTTCAAAGGTTGTTAGTAATTTTATTAATAAAAACAAACTTATAATGTAACAAATTGAATTTTTTATTAAGTACATTACAACATCCCCCACTTTATATTACTTTTAATCGACATGTAAATGTTAACCAATCCTTTACGTATTATAAAGTGAGACATATGAATATAAATTCAGCATTCCAGATTTTAGATATTTGTGGTTCATTTCTTTTAAATTAAGTTTCGAAGTATCCAAAGTAATAACCATATTTCGTTAACTTTTCAAATCCCAACAGGGGTCCATCATCATCATCATTCAATATTGTCCTCATGATGGATCTCTCTTGGGATTTGAAACAT
Organism: Pinus taeda; assembly: GCA_000404065.3. NCBI lineage: Eukaryota > Viridiplantae > Streptophyta > Pinopsida > Pinales > Pinaceae > Pinus > Pinus taeda. The sequence continues at coordinate 27,748 of APFE031333070.1, forward strand.
TCCCGAAATATAGTTATTACTATACCCCAAAGCTTAACTCAAAATAAATTCAACATATTACGCTGACATGTAAAAATGTTTCTTACATTACGCCCACCCCTATACTGGGTTGTAGAGTGCCTCTCACGCAAAGAATGAAATGTGAAGTCAACATTAATAATTCATGTTTGTCGATTTCCAATTCACATTTGGTAGTTTCTTAGCTAACTATCTTACATTTGGTAGTTTCTTAGCTAACTATCTTTTGTGGAGAACTACACATGCCATATAATGAGTGGCTTCCATAGTATTACAAATTATTGTCACTAGTTTAGCCATGCAAAACTTTAATATTATATGTTTTTAACAAGGTGTTATGTGTATCTTGTGCGGTAGTTAAATGGGCATTATTGAATGTGGAGTTTCCAATGTCAATGACCCAGGGCATTATTGAGTGCATAAGTAGTTGTGTGGAAAAAGTTGTGTGGCGGGAAAAGCATTCTCGAATAAATGTGGAATAATAAGAATGAAATGTTTGTTGATTTATGGTTTGGATTTTACAGTTTCTTAGCTAACTATCTCATGCGGATAATTGCATATGCTCTGTACCTTGGCACAATGAGTTCCTTCCATGGTATTATGAATTATTGTTATTAGTTTAGTAATGAAAAACTTTAATATTATTTGTTTTTAATGAGGTGTTATTTCTAGCTTGTGCGGATAATCGAATGGGTGTTATTGAATGCAGAGCTTCCAATGTCAATGACTTAAGGCATTATTGAGTGAGGAAGTAGTTGTGTAGACAAAGTTGTGGGGAGGAAAAAGAATTCTGGAATAATCACGGAATTTACTAAGATAATAAATATACAAATATCTTATTTAGTTTTTATTTAAGAACTATTTCACAACGTATAATCATTAATTAATATAAGTTATGAAGCTAATTGTTCACAGGTATCGTGTATGCAGAGAGTTTTGAATGTAAATTAAAAGTGTTATTGAGTACAAAGGTTGTTATGGGACGTATTTCACAATGTATAATCATGAATTAATATCAGTTTTCAATGTAAATTACTAAATGCGTCATTGAGTGGGGAAGTAACTGTGCAGACTAAATTGTGTGGAAATGGTTATGTGTGTACAAAAGTTATGTAGAACTAAATAATAATTTAGCTATTATTAATAACGAATAATAGTTACCACACTTCCAAACAAAAGATGAAACTGTATGGCGTACTAGGTGAGGACCTTTGGCAATTTAGTTTCTTACCTATCTTGTATGGAGAACTTGCGGGGAACTCCAGCGCTGCCTTTGGCAATTATGATTCCTTTTTGTCAATTTCTTAGCTAACTATCTTGTCCGGAGAACTACGGATGCTCCGCAGCTCAATGAGTTCCTTCCATAGTATTGTGAATTATTATTAGTTTAGTAATGCAAAATTTTAATATTATATTTTTTAACCAGGTGTTATTTTTAATTTGTGCAGATAATCGAATGGGCATTATTGAATGTGGAGCTTTCAATGTCAATGACTCATGGCATTATTGACTGTGGAAATAGTTGTGTGGACAAAGTTGTGCAGAGTGAAAAGCATTCTCGAATAAAAATGAATTAAATAATTAATAAATGATAAAACACCTATATAGAAGCAAAAAACAATGACATATTGCAAATGAAGAACAACATTCTCTAATAATAATAAAATGCAGCACTAATGATGAAATGCATAATTAACTGTAAAGACAAGAACTATGTTGCATTGCAACTATTTCCCTTATTATAATACCATCCAAAAATAGTTTATGTATAGCTAAGAGAATTGGTAAAACCCTTAAAATATATTGTGAATTTTCCGTTAATAGTCATTTCCAAAGTCTTATTTGTAAAAATAAAATAGAATATGATAAAGCAAAGTCCTATTCATAACCCATAGATGTATTAGTAAAGTTCAATAACCATCATGAACTTAGAGCTACTCCTTTCCTTAAGAGAAGCTTCCATAAAAACCGTTTAGATCCCAAGGTATTATCTTTCAACCATTTCATAATGAGGTTTTCAAGGTTAGTCTTAAAAAAATGTGACAACAAATTCAAAAGGAATATTTGCTACTATTTTTGTTTAATAGTGTCTAGAACTAGTGATAAGATCTAAGATAGGGAACCCTTCAAAATAAAATATTTTTATTGAAGCTATTTAGACATCCAATTATGACCAAGTATCTAACCTCTTTATGGCCAGATTTTTCAATTTTTGGATTTTATTATAAAATTATTTTACATTTTTGTGCTTATTTTTTCATATGATCTTGCTAGTAAATTTGAATCTATTCCCCATATCCATGGAAAGTTTTTGTCAAATTCTCTTACTTTGATAAAATTGTCCAGCATATTAGCTTCTTGATGACCTTTAGATATTGGTGATGATTAACTTTGTTTCCACTTTCTAGTGAAATTTGATTAAAAACTCACCATTCTAATCTGATTAATAAAGATTTTCAGTGTTTACCATCCTAATTTGATTAATTAAGATTTTCAGTTTTTACACAAACAATGAAGTAATACTAAATTAGCTAATCGTGCCTTGTCAATTATATTGTGAAGGACACAGCCGCTTTAAGAAAAATAACTAAAGCAATACTAAATGAGCTAAGCATGCCTTGTCAATTATTTTGTGAAAGACATCGCCGCTTTAAGAAAAATTAGTTCTAATCTAATCATGCTGCTTTTTTGAATGAAGATTATAGAAATTCGGGTAATATTTTGATAAAATCTTGCATGAATTTTTGTAAATCCAGGTTATACAGTTGTTAAATTTCAATATTTTGGGTACCCAGAGTTCTTGAAATTTTTTTGCCCAAATTCCAGCCACTTTTGGCTATCCGAGCAATTCCTCAACCTAAATAATTTCAATATTTTGGGTACGCAGAGGTTTTTTATGGTGTTGAATCCATTTCCACCATCAAAAATATGATTCAAACACTATTACGACAAGATTTCTTAAATTTTTTTGGCCCACATTCGGAACACTTTTTGTTTTTTTGCCCACAATCCAACCACTTTTGGCCATCTGAACAATTCCTCAATCTAAATATAAAAAACCAAAAAATTATACTACATATACACATGAGTACATGGTTTTGTGAAATCGCTAACACAACATAAAAATTACAAATGCACTATATACGCATTAGCAGTATAAGGGAACATCTAAAACTTTGAAATTTTTAATTTATTAAAATTATAAATTTATGTTATTTAATAATCCACTACATGCATTACTAAACTCTAAATCTAATGAAAGTGGTCTACTTCCCTAATCCAGCAACAAGCTTCACACTCAAAAGGAACATATTTGATAAGAAAATTTTAATTTATTAAAATTATAAATTTATGTTATTTAATAATCCACTACATGCATTACTAAACTCTAAATCTAATGAAAGTGGTCACTTCCCTAATCCCAGCAACAAGCTTCACACTCAAAAGAAACATATTTTATAAAGTGGTCTACTGCCCAACAACACTCTTGAGACTCAAGAGAGACATATTTTGATTCAGGTCTCATGACGTAGTGACCAAATATTGTCTTTATTATTAAAAAGTTCTACATTCATTATTAAAAATTAAAAAATATGGCAGAGAGATAATACTTCACATCTAGAACAAACCAGCAAAACAGTAACAACTTAAAATTGACAGTGGATGTAATATTTATAAGATTCTAGAAGATGACTAAGTCAGAATCTCTGCAAAATCAATACGCCTGAGAAAACCTTAATCCCACGTAATTTTGGGGGTTTGTGATTAAAATGAAAGCTCTGAAACATGATAACCTCTGAAGATCAGCACATTATTTTGCCAACAACTCATCTCTATGACAAATATATAACTTCGGTGACTTCAAAACCTCTCATCATTTTTACCGAAAAAATTTTTGGAAACTACTTCAGCATCTGGTCATCCAATATTTTTACCGTAAAAATATTTGGAAACTATTCTATACACCTTTTCTGCCACGAAAATGTGGTACTAATCATTTTAGAAAACAGTAATTCTTGTGACACCAATTTGACCTATTTTTTCCTAAGGTTTAACGCAGATGGGACACATCTGAGATAAGTGCATATTTTCTTATTTAAATCTCTTATTCCAATAGCTGATTATACACACTATGTTACACCGGATCTAAAGAGGAGTTTGAAATGAGTTTGGAAGATAATGCTTAAAAATGTTTAACCGCAAATAATATCTTGCCTTTAAACACTTATGCATTTCCCTCGTATTAAACGTTAAATAGAGGAAATGATATACTTTTTATAATATTATATTTTTTTATGAATTTAAATTATAATTATTAAATATAAATAAATTTAAGCTTAAAATTTATGGGCAACCTAAAATTCATAAGCAAAGAGTTCTCCTTGGGCAACCTAAAATTCATAAGCAAAGAGTTCTCCTTAGTTTCATTGTTAGTGTTGTTAGAGCCCCCACCTATGCTTTGAGTGGATATTTAGCCATCAATCTTCAACAATTTATGGTTTCCATGTCTTTATATATCAAATATTTTGTTGATTTCATTCTTAAAACTAAAAATATTTAGATTCACGAGAATGATTTGTTGGTCAGCGTTGACATCGTTTCGATTTTCACCAAGATCTTGGTTCGTGAAGCTTTAAAACTAATCTCGCAATTAAATGATGTTGAAACCTTGAACCTAATCCTAATTTGCCTCATTTTTACTTTCCTTTCTTTTAAAGGTACCATCTATGAGCAGACACCATCTATGAGCAGACAAAACGTACAACTATGGGCTCCCCTCATTTTCCGATACTTGCTAACATTTTTTTGGAACACTTTGAAGCCAGAGCTTTCAACTCTTGGTATCCTAAACCCAAGTGTTGATTCTGATTTGTTGATGACACATTTGTCATTTGGCAACATGGTTAGTCTTTGCTCAATGCTTTTCAATGCTTTTCATTCCCATCTTAAAAGTGTTTCCCCTTATATTCAATTCACTATAGAAATCAAATCAAATAAGTCCCTTCCTTTCCTTGATGTCCTCGTTACCCAGCTCCTCAACAGCCCCCTCTCCCATCACTTTTATAGAAAAAAGACTCACACTAAACATTATATTTGTGCCCTTTCGCATCACTACCCAACCCAGTTGTTCTTAAAACCCTCATTTTCTAGAGCTTTGAAAATCTCTTCCGCCCAGTTCCTTTCAGCTAAAAAATCTCATTTTTTCCAAACCTTCAAAGCCGATGGATATTCCAATGCTCAAACCTTAAAATCCTTTCAAGATGTCTCTCACCCTAGATTCCGTAATCCTAATTCTTCTCCTTCTTGTGGCCAAGTTAAGCTCTCGCACATTAAAGGAACCATGGATCTTATAGCAAATATATTAGCCAAGAAAAACATAAAAACCATATTCAAGCCCCATAAAACCCTCAAGCAATTATTATGATCGGCCAAAGACAAATTTGATCCCATGCAAGCCTTGGGTGTCTATCAAATTCTTTGTTCATGTGGAAAATCATATATTGGCCAAACCAGTCTATCTATCAAAGTCTGCGATCGTGGAACACTCATTTAAGTCCAATCATTTGACTTGTTTGGATGAATCAAATATCCTAGCCTATGTTCCATTTTATAAGTCTCGCATTATTCGAGAAGCCTTTAAGATGGACAAAAACCCTAATAATTTCAATAGAGAGGATGGATATAAGCTTAGCCAATCTTGTAAGCCCATCATCCACCTACTCTCCCATCCTCCAATGCCTCACCCTTTCATTCCCTAAATTTGTTTTGATTTTTCTCACATCCTCTTCATTTGCTTATGATTCATTATCTATCATTTCTTTCTTCTTATAATCTCTAATTTATAAAAAACTTTAGTTTGATTTGTGTCTTTCTTCTTTATTTCCAATTGGCATGTATTCTCTTTATTCCTTCCTAGACTTCTAAATATCATTTTTTTTCAAATTACTCCAATTTTTTTTATTAAAAGACTATTTATTTCCAAGTTCCTTCCATGTTCTTTAATGGAATTTGTATCAATTCTTCATAACTCTGATTTAAAAAAATTTTTTTTTTTAATTATCATCTACATTTTTTGAAATTATTTTAAAACTATCTAATTACTAATTTTTAATTAAAGTTTAATTTAATTTACTTTATCTCTTAATCTTTTAATTCCCAATTAAGAAGTTAGTCAATTTGACTAATTCTTATGTTATTTTTAGTTATTAATTTTGATTTTAATCTTTCAACTATGTATTATTACATCACCCTGGATCCATTTTAACTCTCGATCTATCAAGCACTGAGAGGGATCGGGATCAAATATCTCAAGGTGTAAACCTCTTTTCTGGGTGCAAAACTTGAAGAAAGGGGTGCAAACCTCTCGAGATGTAAACCAAATATCTCGAGTTGCAAACCTCTTTTCTGTGTGCAAAACTTGAAGAAAGAGGTGCAAACCTCTCGAGGTGTAAACCTCTTTTCTGGGTGCAAAACTTGAAGAAAGCTTTGCACCTCGAGGAATTTAATTTAATTTTTTCATTTAATTTTTAATAATTTTATGCCCAATATGGCATAGATCTCACATAAAAATGCCAGCCCAGTATGGAGTAGATCTCACATAAAAACATCTGCCATTATTGGGTAGATCTCACATAAAAACTTAAACATGTAAACGTAATGTTTAACATTTAACATTTTTAATCTAATGTTGGCCCTATTTAAAAATCAATCTAATTATTATTATCTAAAAAAAATATAAATTTAAAATATAAAGAGGTTTACTAACACTAAAAAAATATGGTAAATAAATAAAAATATAAATAAACCACAAGTATGGTAAATAAAGAAATAAATAAAAAATATATTCAGTGCCAGCCTAGATCCATTTTAACTCCGTTAGAGGATCAAATATCTTGATGTGCAAACCTTTTTTGGTGCAAAACTTGAAGAAAGGGGTGCAAACCTCTTTCCTGAGTGCAAAACTTGAAGAAAGGTTTGCACCTGTTGGTTTAATTATTATTTTTATTTTTTTCATTTAATTTTTATTTGTATGTAATTTCACTAAGTCAAAATATTTTAATTAATAATTTTAATATTGGGCCTAGGGGTAGATCTCATATAAAAACATAAATGTGTAAATGTAAATGTAAATATAAACGTAATGTTTAACATTTAACATTTTTAATCTAATGTCGACCTATTTAAAAATCAATCTAATTATTATTATTTTATAAACAAAATATAAATTTAAAATACAAAGAGGTTTACCAACAATCAAAAAATTATGGTAAATAAAAAAAATATAAATAAACCACATGTATGGTAAATAAATGACTAAAAATTTATATTTACTCCATTGTAAATCAACCTAGATCTATCGGAATCTAAAATAAATAAAACATGTTTTTATATTTACTCCAAAGGTATAGTAAATCAACCTAGATCCATCTTTACTTCGGATTTAAAATAAATAATAAATCTTTTTTTTTATTTCTTCGAGAGAGTAAGTAAACTGGCCTAGATCCATCTTAACTCCTAATCTAAAATAAGTAAAACCTCTTTTTATATTTACTAGCCTAGATCCATCTTAACTCCTAATCTAAAATAAGTAAAACCTCTTTTTATATTTACTCCAGAGGTATAGTAAATAAACGAGGCTAGATCCATCTTTACTCTGGATCTAAAATAAATAAAACTTTTTTTATATTTACTCCATAGGTATAGCAAATAAACCAAACTATCCATCTTAACTTTTGATCTATCAAGCGCTAGATCCATCTTAACTTTTGATCTATCAAGTACCGAAGGGATCAAATCTCTCGAGGTGCAAAACTCTTTTTTGAGTGCAAAGCACCTCTTTTCTGAGTGCAAAACTTGAGTTTGCACATCCAGAGATTTGATCCCTTTCATTTTTATTCTTATGTAATTTGATTGAATCAAAATGTTTAGATAACATAACATACCAGGACATCACAACATTTTTTAGTGCAAAACTTGAGGAAAAGTTTGCACATCTAGAGATTTGATCCCTTTCGTTTTTATTCTTATGTAATTTGATTGGATCAAAATTTTTAGATAACATAACATAACAGGACATCACAACATCTCTTCCATACTCGGGTGGAGAGTGTCTTGGCCCAAAAATGTAATAAAATTAAATTAAAAAATATACACATTTACAAAATATTTTGACTGTGAAATAGAGGTATTTTTTTGTTGAGCCATGGTATTGGCCCATGGTATGTTATGGTTAATAATATCCATTGTAAAGTGGGGTGAATATCCATGGTTAAAAAGTTTGTTATATTGTAAGTATTAAGTTTTTATGTGTTTATTAATGAAATTTAAATATAGCTACAAAATTATTATTTTAATTCATAAGGTAAAATGAATCTTAATTTATTGTTGTTACTTATAAGTTATATATTTTAATGTTTATATATATTATGGTTTTCTTTTATCTTAAAAATTATTCATAATTTTATTAATAAAAGCAAAATTACAATGTAACAAAATGAATTTTATTATTTTTTACTTTTTGTAATACACCCATCTACAGGATAGTAAATTTTTTTAACTTAATGATAATCTTTATATTAATCCTAGCCTCCTTACATAGGATTACTTTGTTAATGATATTAATTCTCCGAGTCTCATTACTCAACCTGAAAAGTTGAAAAGTTAAAGGGTAACGTAATCTCCTTTTACGTTATCGAAAAAGATTCCGGTGGCTAGTGGATATGACGGGGGTTTACTACTGGCGCTGCCAGCTCTTAACACTTGGCTCTGGAATTTAATTCCGCCGATTCTATCACATGAAGGGGTGAGGTCCAGGTACCCCTCGAATTCGCGCCCTCGATCTTACCACCTTCATCGACGGCTTGGATGATTAGTTGCCCATCCGAGGGTTGTGCTGTAACAATTGGCTCCTGCTTGGGTTATTCGAAGGCGCAGGGTTTCCAAAACAATTTTCTCAGCAACCTGCAACAGCTCCGACTTACCTGCTATGAGCTCATCCAGAAATCCTTTGCGTTATGTAGATGTCGCCGGTTCTTCGTTTACCGAGCACCAACCTGGAATCTGCCTTTGTTATTATAGCTCGATCTTCTGGTAAGTATTGAACCATGCAGTTAATTTTTAAATGATTTGTTTGCTTTCTTTCTCCCTTACAGGATTTCGATTGTTTTTTTTGCTCAAATGTTCTAATGGGTTTTCTTACTTGGCTTGTTCCATGAGCGAGAATGGTGGTGCAGACCTCCAACATCTGCTCGTGTAGTCTGGTCGATGCTATTCGACCTTTCGAGTTCCTACTGTTCCTAATTTTCCTAACAGGTATGTCCTTAACAGCAGCACTCCTGTTAGGGTCAATTTGCTAGCTATGTTGATAATACTTGCTCAACGAATGGTAAAAAGAATGGTTCTCCTTTTAGTTTTGGAAATGGCCATGTGGCCCAAGACCTTACGTCTACTTCTTCGTTGTTTAACACACAGAGATGGCGAATTCTTACGCCATACAAGAATGCCGTGCACCCTCCCAATTTCAGGGGAATCTTGTCCTTGATGTAGCTATGTTGAACCGAGGCCCTGGATATTTCGATGTTTGTGAATAATGATATGCCTTCTGGCTTCTCTTAAATTGCTATGTAATTAATTTTATTTAAGGGCACTGCATAGGGTATAACCCTCGTGGATACCTCTTGGTTTGTTACAGTTGTATTAATATTGTGCACAGTTGTTGTTTATCTATACTTTTTGAATTTAAGCTATAGCCTTTGTGGCCTTATTGTATGCTAAATCTAAATGTGTTTGCCTAAACCCTGTCGCGCGGTGCGTCATCTGTTGTAATGTTTTTGAGCTTTTCTCTCCAGGGTTTCGGAATTATGGCGGCATTTCTGTGGGTAATTCATTGTAATTTTCTTTTATTAATGCACAATTTACAACATGAATTCCCACTGTATTGGTTCTGCATGTTTGATTTCCCCTTTACGCATTCGGTATAGGTCGCCTCCTGCATGGGAACTGGTTGTCTACTTGGCCAACCTATAATGTCTGATGGCCTTCACCTTCGGGTCTAGCCCTAGAATACGGCTAGCCTACCGTGTGAATTGTTTTTACAATTCTTTTGCTTAAGTTTATTATCACTCCTCAGAGTTCTGGTTAAAGGGTTATTGTAGCAACAGCATGAACATATATCATTGTATCATTGGGTAAATGCAAGTTCATCCTTTTGTTGTATATATACATGGATATATGTTTTTCTTTGTTATCATTTACAATCGTGGATGCATGCGAATGGAAAAGAAAAGACAAGGGTTCTTTTTTTCTTTTTTTTTTATGAATGAAACCGTTACGAATACTATCTTTGCCACTTCAACTTTTTCCTCAGATTCTTGTCAATGGCCATTCTGCTAACCGTGCATTAAGTCCCTAAATTCTATTCCTTAAAGCTTACTACATTTTCTTGCATACAATCGTGCTTAGGAGGTAATCTTTTAAACATCTAAACTGTTGCCAACTATATAAGTTTATTTTTGCCCATTTATAGGGCCGGTCTCTTGCCTTTCAGATTCTACTTTAAATCTCTGAATTTTCCTGCCTTATATTTATATATATTTTTAATGACAGTCCCTGTAGTCTTTGCCCACGGTTATCACCTAATTTCAATATAAGGGGAAAATATTTACATCCACTAACTCGTGCCATAGTAAGGATATTTCTTGAGGGAGACAACTATTTCACCCTACGGTTACTGTAAAAGGAAACCCTCCATACCCTCCTATAATAGAAATGTGTTTCAATACAAAAATTTACCAGCTATTTTGTTCCATGAAATTCTTTACATACCTGGTATTGCTCGCTGTTAAGATCTTCCTGATAGTCACCCAATCCTAGGTCTTCTACAATTCAACCGCACGTCCATGAGATTCGTCTTTCGAGACCAGAATCTCCCCCCTTGCTTACTTGCTAGACCCCTGTCTTCCACAAGTTGCTTGCACACTGTGTAGGGCTATCTGATCATCACCAGACTTAGCCTTCCTTTTTATTTTTCTGCCTATCTCTACAGTGCATATTTTTCCCCCCTCCTTTTCCATTTTCCTCTGGAAACCCTTCTAGTTAGGGGAGGTGGTTAGGGTTGCTCTCACAGCAACTGTTTTTTCCAAGAGGTCAACTTCCTCGTTGAAAAGTTATCATCCTTTTGAAAAGAAAACTTTTTATCTCTCATAATGAAAACAAAATATACTTAAATTCCAAACAAATAATAATATCAGGTTTAGTTTTTATTTACCACAGTAAACCAAATATTTACAATTTTTATCGGGGCATTACATCTTCCCCCCCCCAACATTGGACATCGTCTCGATGTCTTTCAACCATGAACAGCCCTGGATAAGCTCTTTTCATAAGTTCTTCATCTTCCCAAGTGGCCTCATCAAGCCCAAAGCGTTGCCACTACACTTTAACTTGGTTAATAGCCTGTTTCCGCAACATTACTTCGCTCCGGTCAAGGATGTTCAGTGGTTCGACCAAGATTTCTCCTTCTAGTTCGACTTGTAATAAGAAACATCTTAAGTTAGTTTTTTTCCTTTATGGAACTCATTTAATTTTATCTATTGAGCTATTCCTTACCTGCATATCTAGCCAGCTGATTACATGCTTAGGATCGTAAACATATTTTTTTAATAAGGAAACATGAAAAATGTTGTGGACCCATATATGACTTGGCAAGGCGAGCTAGGATGCTACCGGCCCGATTCTAGCCAAGATCTGAAAAGGTCCACAGAATCAAGGTGCTAGCTTAGCACAATCGTTTCATTATAATGTGCTCTTTTTTGCTCAAATTCTCACGTACACATGATCACCAACTTGATACTCCTTAAACCTCCTCTTCCGGTTAGCAAAGTTCGTTTGCCTATCCTGAGCTGCCTTTAGATTAGTATGTATCTTTTTAACCAGTTCCTCCATTTCCTTAAGCATTTCAAATCCTAACATCAATCTGTCTTCTGGTCCACCCCAACTTGAGGGGGTGCGGCACTTCCGCCCATACAATACTTCAAATGGGCTAATCTGCAATGATGTATGATAGCCATTATTGTATGCTAACTCAACCAAGTGTAGGTAGTCCTTCCACTTAGTTGGTTGTTGCATCACATATGCTCTTAACATGTCTTCCAACACCTGTTTCACCTGTTCAGTTTGCCCGTTAGTTTGAGGGTGATAAGTCATGCTGAAGTTCAACTGAGTCCCCAACTCTTCGAACAATGTTTTCCAAAAGACCAATGTAAATTTTACATCACGGTCTGAGATTATTGTCTTTGGTAGCCCATGCAATCTGAATATATTTTGCATGAAAATATGGGCGATCTACACAGCTCTGTAAATAGATTATATCAGTATAAAATGTGCTGACTTACTTAACTTGTCCACCACCACCATGATGGAGTCATTATTCTTCCTTGACTTAGGCAAACCTGTTATGAAATCCATAAAAATGGTTTCCCACTTCCATTCCAGGATGGGTAATGGTTGTAGTAACCCCGTTGGTTGTTGGTGTTTTGTCTTTATTTGTTGGCATGCTAAATATCCAACCACATCTTTTTTCCTACCCAACCAATAATATTCTTTTCGAAGTGCGGTGATCATTTTTTGATATCCTAGGTGTCCCGCGTAATGACTCTTATGATACTCATCCATTATTAGACTTTTAATGTTGTTCTGATCAGGTACATACAGCCTTTTATTGTAATACAGTCGTCTGACAGTGTCCAAAGCATAATCTGACTGTTTTTCTTTGTTGGTTGGTTGCTGAATTTGCTATTTTATTTGTTGGTAGCCAGTGTCTTGTTTTGCTGCCTCTTTAATCATTTCTCTGAAGGGGCTTTTCCCTTTGCTGCAAGAAATCTCGTATAAACATTGCAGTTTCTGACTCAGAGCATCTGCCACCCGATTCTCTTTCCCTTTTAAAAGCTTGATCTCAAAGTCAAAACCACTCAAGAAATCCACCCACTATGCTTGCCTTGCATTTAAGGTGGGCTGGCTAAAATAATTGGTCATATTGTGGTGATCTGTCAACAATAGAAATTTTCTCCCCATAAGGTAGTGTCGCCACATTTTTAAGACATTAATGATGGCTGACAATTCTAAATCATAAGCAGAGTATTCCTACTCATGTTCTTTTAATTTTCTTGATTCATAGGCTATCACCTTCCCTTCCTGCATTAACACACCTCCTACCCCTTCCTTACTTGCGTCCGTGCACACCACATAATCTTTACTGGGATCGGTTATGCTTAAAATGGGTGTCGTGGTGAGCAGATATTTAAGTTATTCGAAACTTTTTTGACATTCAAGGGTCCATCTAAAAGTTCTTCCCTTTTTCTGTAAGGAAGTGATTAGATAATCTACTCTCGAAAATCCTTCTACAAACCGTCTGTAATAGCCTGCTAGCCCCATGAAAGATCGAATGTTTGCCACATCTTTGGGCACCGGCCATTCCATTATGGTCCTTATCTTTTCAGGATCCACTACGATTCCTTCTTTGGTGATTATATGCCCCAAATATTGTACTTGCTCTTTGAAGAATTCAAATTTGCTAAACTTAGCATATAATTTGTGTTCCTGGAGGGTTTGCAATACTAATTTGAGGTGCTCCTGATGTTCCTCCATAGTTTGAGAATAAATCAGTAGATCGTCAATAAAGATCAGCACAAACTTATCCAAATACTGATGGAATACGCTATTCATCAAACACATAAAAGTTGTGGGGTCGTTGGTCAATCCAAAGGGTAACACCACAAACTTGTAATGGTCGTATCTTGTTCTAAAAGCTGTCTTAGTTATGTCTTCCTCTTTAATTCTAATCTGGTGATACCTTGATCATAAGTCGATCTTTGAGAAAACGGCTGCCCATTTTACTTGGTCAAACAGTTCATCAATACGGGGTAGAGGATACTTATTTTTGACCGTCAATTTGTTTAGTTGGCGATAATCGATACACATGCGAAGAGTCTCGTCTTTCTTCTTAATGAACAACACTGGGGCTCCCTAGGGTGACACGCAGGGGCGAATGTAGTTTTTGTCCAACAGCTCCTGCAATTGCATTTTTAACTTCGTTAATTCTGGTATGCTCATTCTTTAGGGTGCTTGGGACACTGGGGCTGCTCCTGGCACCAATTCGATGGTAAAATCTATGTTTCTTTTGGGCGGTAGGCCAGGGATCTCTTCCGCAAACACATCAGCAAAATCTTGGATTACAGGAATATTTTCCAATGTGGCTATTTTATCTTTTAAGTTGGCATAACCCACTTGGATGGCATAAATATGACATCCTTTCCTAATGCATTTTGCTAACTGAGAGGTTGTTATGGGTTGAATCTGCATTGGTTGCTTAACTCCATGCATCTCTTGCTTTATTCCAAACTCGTCTTTATAACAGATAGTCTTAATTTTACAATTAATTATGGACCAGTGTTTTTCGAACCAGTCCATACCAATCAGCACATCATACGAACCAAGGGGGAGCACATTTAAATATGCCATCACCGGCTGTCCTACTATCTTTAAGGGGCAGTTTTTAACCTTAGCAAGTACCTGTCTCTTTGCCCCTATTGCCAGCTATACTAACCAAGGGTCCTTTTTACAGGTTGCAGTTTACAATGCTCAAAAACCTTAGGACTAATATAACTTAGTGTAGCTCCTGGATCAATTAAAACAGTTACAACAAGGTCTAAGAGTTTACCTTCGAATTCTACCATGGTTAGTTGGTACTCCACTTGATGATCTTCCATAGCAGCATTTATCTTTGGTAGACTCCATCCTATATCGCCAACTGTAGATGCTTCGTAGACTTGGGAAACCTATTCGGTTCCTTTTCGTTGAGGACAGTTTTTCACGTAATGGGGTCCACCACAGCCCCAACATTACATTGGAGGCCTTGCTGTCACTTCGTTTTCTATCTTCCCAGGTTGTTCAGTGGTTCTGGACTCAATGGGGGGTTTTAATCGAAGCGGATTCTTCTACATATTTCTATTGTTTTTCCCCTTAGCGTATCCTTTGTTACCTCCACCATGATTACCTTTAGTATTTCTAGCCAGCTTGTTACTTTTCTTATCGACCCATTTCTTACAATTCTCCCTTCTGCTTTCTTTGCTAGTAGCAGGTTCGAGCTTTACGTATAGCCTCGTCCATTGTCTTTGGGTTGTCAAATTTGATTCTTTCCCTCATGCTCAAAGGTAGACTACTGACGAACCTCTATACTTTAGCCTTTTCCTCTCGAATATAAGGCACATTACGGAGCAATGAAGTAAAATGAGTGATAAATTCATCCATAGTTTGATGTCCCAACCGCAGGTCATGGAATTCCCTAGCCTTCTTGTTATAGAAGAGCTCAATCAGGTACCTTTCCTTAAAGTATCTTTGAAATTTCTCCCAAGTGATGTTCTGTTCACTTACTCCTCTTACCATATTAACTTCTTCCCACCACAGGGTAGCCTTTCCCTGTAATTGAAAGATGGCCAACCGTGCCTTGAGGTTGGGATCACATTCATATAGCTAGAAATATTTGTTCATATTAATCAACCACGCCTCAGCTGCTTCCTCCTATTCTCTGTCAAAGTGTGGCAGTTTGATCTTACGGAATTCCCTTTACAACTCTATTCGTTGCCTTTTTTATGTCTGTTGTTCAGAAGCATTGTCAGGTCGTTCCTCCTCCTTTCCTTCTAACTCTTCAGGTTCTATGTGGTGATTCTGCTCTTCTAACATTCTTTGTTGCTCAGCACTGGGATTCGGTGGATGTTGATTCTGTTTATCGAACAGGCTTTTTATAATCCTCTCATGTTCCATATTTAACCTTGCATTATCCTCCCGTAATCGGGCCATTTCATTTTTTAACTCTTGTACAGTCTCCAAAATTGCCAGATTTGTGTTGCGAACCTCCTCTCCAAGTTGTACCCATAATTCGGGGTTATTTTCAGGACCAGCTGCAGGGCCCTGTCCCACCACAAACCTGCGTGACACATTGTCTGCTCTTCTCATATTATCAGTGTTCTATTTTTCTTGTACTTAACCTAAGAAGAAAAATAACAGAAGAAGGGTCAAGCATTAACTGTTTTTCTTCTTTAACTACTCAATAGAGTCGAAAATAAATTGTATGTACTTTATCTGTCTATCAGTTTTCAGTTCCCAAAGGCCACAGTTTTTGTTACTAGGCTCTCATACCACTTGTAATACACCCATCTACAGGATAGTAATTTTTTTTAACTTAATGATAATATTTATATTAATCCTAGCGTGCTTACATAGGATTACTTTGTTAATGATATTAATTCTCTAGGTCTCATTATTCAACCTAAAAATTTAAAGGGTAACATAATCTCTTTTTACGTTATCAGAAAAGATTCCGGTGGATAGTGGATATGACGAGGGTTTACTACTAGTGTTACCAGCTCTTAACACTTGGCTTTGGAATTTAATTCTACCAGTTCTATCACGTGAAGGGGTGAGGTCCAAGTACCCCTGGAATTCATGCCCTCGATCTTACCACCTTCATTGATGGCTTACATGATCAGTTGCCCATCCAAGGGCTGTGCTGTAACAATTGGCTCCTCCTTAGGTTATTCGGAGGTGCGAGGTTTCCAAAATAATTTTCTCAGCAACTTGCAATAGCTCTGACTTACCTGTTATGAGCCCGTCCAAAACTCCTTTGCGCTATGTAGATGTCGTTGGTTCTTCATTTGCCGAGCACCAACCCGGAATCTACCTTGGTTATTACAGCTCGGTCTTCTTGTAAGTATTGAGCCATGCAGTTAATTTTTAAATGATTCATTTGCTTTTCTTTCTCCCTTACAGGATTCCGATTGTTTTTTTGCTCAAATCTTCTAATGGGTTTTCTTACTTGGCTTGTTCCATGGTCGAGAATGGTGGTGCCGACCTCCAGCATCTGCTCATGGAGTCTGGTCGATGCTATTCGGCCTTTCGAGTTCCTACTGTTCCTAATTTATCGAACAGGTATGTCCCTAATAGCAGCACGCCTGTTAGGGTCGATTTGCTAGCTATGTTGACAATACTCTCTCAACAAATGGTAAAAAGAATGGTTCTCCTTTTAGTTTTGGAAATGGCCATGCGGCCCAAGACCTTATGTCTACTTCTTCGTTGTTTGACACAAAGAGATGGCGAATTCTTACGCCATATAAGAATGCCCTGCACCCTCCCGGTTTCAGGGAAATCTTGTCCTCGATGTAGCTATGCTGAACTGAGGCCCTGGATATTTCGGTGTTTGTGAATAATGATATGCCTTCGGGCTTCTCTTGAATTGCTATGTAATTAATTTTATTTAAGGACACTACACAGGGTATAACCCCGGTGGATACCTCTTGGTTTATTATAGTTGTATTAATACTGCGCACAGTTGTTGTTTATCTATACTTTCCGAATTTAAGTTATAGCCTTTGCAGCCTTACTGTATGTTAAATCTAAATGTGTTTGCCTAAACCCTGCCACGCGGTGTGTCATCTGTTGTAATTTTTTTGAGCTTTTCTCTCTAGGGTTTCAGAATTATGGCGGCATTTTTGTGGATAATTCATTGTAATTCTCTTTTATTAATACATAGTTTGCAACATGAAGTCCCACTGTATTGATTTTCCCTTTACGAATTCGGTATAGGCCACCTCCCGCATGGGAGCTGGTTGTTTGCTTGGCCAACCTATAATGCATGACAGCATTCACCTTCGGGTCTAGCCCTGGAATACGGCCAGCCTACCGTGTGAATCATTTTTACAATTCCTTTTCTTAAGTTTATTATCACCCCTCAGAGTTCCAGTTAAACGGTTATTGTAGTGACAACATTAATATTTACCGTCGTATGATTGGGTAAATGCAAGTTCATCCTTCTGTTGTATATATACATGGATATATGTTTTGCTTTGCTATCGTTTATAGTTGTGGATGCATGTGAATGGAAAAGAAAAGACAAGGGTTTGTTTTTTTTTTTTTTTTTTTTTTTTTTTTTTTTTTTTTTTTTTTTTTTTTTTTTTTTATTTTTTATAATCTTTTAAACATTCAAACTGTTGCCTACTGTGTAAGTTTCTTTTTCCCATTTACAGGGCCGGTCTCTTGCCTTTCAAATTCTACTTTAAATCTCTGAATTTTCCTACCTTATATTTATATATATTTTTAATGACAGTCCCTGTAGTCTTTGCACACGGTTATCACCTAATTTCAAAATAAGGGGAAACTCTTTACATCCACTAACTCGTGCCACAGTAAGGATAGTTCTTGAGGGAGACAACTATTTCACCCTACGGTTACTGTAAAAGGAAACCCTCCATAACCTCCTATAATAGAAATGTGTTTCAATACAAAAATTTACCAGTTATTCTGTTCCAAGGAATTCTTTACATACCTGGTATTGCTGGCTGTTAAGATCTTCTTGATAGTCACCCAATCTTGGGTCTGCTACAATTCAACCGTCCGTCCATGAGATTCGTCTTTCGAGACCAGAATCTCCCCCCTTGCTCACTTGCTAGACCCTTGTCTTTCGCAAGTTGCTTGCACAATGTGCAGGGCTATTTAATCATCACCAAACTTAGCCTTCCTTTTTCTTTTTCTACCTGTCTCTACAGTGCCTATTTTCCCCCCTCCTTTTCCCTTTTCCTCTGGAAACCCTTCCAGTTAGGGGAGGTGGTTAGGTGTATTGACCCCGGAAAATTTATAAATATTTTTGTGTTGTTACCACCATGGGTAAAAACATTGAACAAGGATTATTATTTTTAAGTAATTAAAATATTATTAATGTGGAATTTGAGCATGGATTGAATAAATCAAATATGGTAACTTCTCATGGGGAAGTTGTTTTCTTTTCTTGATGATTAAAAGAAAACAGTTGCCAGCAGGAGGGGAAAACCCTAACTGTTTTTTTTCTCCCAATAGTAAGATGGGAAGAAAGAAAAAGACCGTGTTGTTGAGGAACAGATGGGGGGGAGGAAAAAAGAAGGAGATCATGCTAAGTCTGGTAATGACCAGATAGCATGGGCACAAAGGTGCACCAAATTTCCTGAAGGCAGTGGTCTGGCAAACAAGCTTGGGGGGAGATTCGGTCTTGCAGACGAGTCTCATGGACGGGAGGAAAGACAAGCAAGAAACCAGTTTTTCCCGAACTCTAGAGAAGCGTGGGAAATAAAAAGAGAAATTGTATGTACTGAAGTACAGGTAAGTATAACTGCAGCTCCATACTTCTGTAAGTTATTGAGTTACTAAGGAACTCTATTTTTAGTGGTTTAAGTTATACAGTCAGATTGCCTCTGTTGAGGGTTCTGTTATAAAAAAATTGGTTATGGGGCTTTTCGTCTGGAAACCATGTTATGTAATAACATTAGTACAACTCAACTAAACACAAGGGCAGGAGGTTCCTTAGGTTTAAGGTGGTTACATGTATCTGTTAGGACACCCGCAGCCCTATGGACCCGGTAGCAAAACCTTGGAGGAAACTGTAGGGCTCATGGAAAAAAAGAAATTAACCATAAGTCTGTACCATTATTGAGTCGGAATCAGTAGGAAAAATTTGGTAGAACTTTAAATAAAACAAGGAGTGGAAACTAAAAGTTCTAGGAATGATTAAACTCAGCAATCGTAATTGAGTGTAGTAAATTTTGCTCCGCAACTAAAGGTAAAACAGAGAGTTTTCCTTCAAACTGCATTTGAAATTGCAATGTGGATAGACCAATACCGAATTTAATGGTTAATCAACAATATTCAATCAAGTTATGGTGGAATACCTGTAGGATAACATAAAAATAGAACGAATACGGTCGGCACCTCCATAAGGCTTCAAATACCCTAACGAGTCAACCATGGAACAAGCCTTAAAGCGATATATATATATATATATATATATATATATCAAGGCGAATTAGACTCTTAATTATATAAAAGAAATTACAAACTCTGAGAACATATAACCCTCATAACAGTCATAGCCGTGTGCTTACAGTCACCTGTATATATATATCAGTGTAATAAAAGTTCTGGTATTAATGCAGTCAAGCCTCACCATCATTCGGACAAGAAACTTAATCAAGAATTTTCAGAACGCCTTGAACGCGTATAAAACAATCATAATAAGAGTCTACTATACATATCGGGTAGAACCATTGTAGAAGAAACAAAATTATGAATACTAGAACGATTCGTACATTGTTTTAAACAAAAAGAATAGACATGCAGAGACCAGTCAAGCCGAGATAGCCGGGTCATACTATAAACTCAAGAATCAATAGACCCACATCAGAATAGAGGAAGCACGAGAAGGAAAAATAAACTATATTTCTACATATAACATGTCCAAGGAGTGCGCAGCTGAGCTAAACAAAAATATTAAAAGAAATCATTGAATCCCTTTCAATACAGGATAGGAAAATATATACATAACTTGTGACCATGTGCCGAAGCTAACAGTACTGTTAATATTACAACCCAAATAAACAGAGGAACTGTCAGTCCTTAAACATGACATGGAATACATCACGATACAACAATATAGTTCATGAGGACAGAAGCCTCATTGAGCAGCAATCTTTGGATGCCTCTCATAGCAGAGAGGGTAACACAGTCGAAACCCTCCTTCAAAAAGAAACCAATGAATAACCTAGCAAGAGGATGAGCAATTATTAAGCCGTTGAAATCGACAACCTATTAATTAGCAACCCTAGTATAGTAAGGGATTGGAGTAAAAATTACTGGGATAGAACTGTCGTCATGCCTGGGCGGAAGCTGCTACCTCTCCATAACCCGCGGCATGGAATTTCTCCAAGTGCTGCACAGTTTACATACAACAAAAAGATTAGAGAATCCTTCCTTCTTCTTACTCAAACCAAACAATACCAGGTCGATTCAAAGGTAGCAGCAAATTGGGTAGGCAGTACCTGGTTGCTGGGAAAGTCTCCCAGGTTTGTAAATTGGAGGGTGTTCGGCTCGCCATCTGCAGAAAAAACAAGAGCAATCCTATGGTTCGTAATCTGTTAACCGGAGGAACCCTCTAGAAGTCGAACCCTAACGCAACAAATGAAGTCAAGAACCCTGAGTGCCTCAATGAAAAGTCACCCGGAGCGATCTCGATCGTTCGATGGAAGGGGAAGAATTCCCTCCGTTGATTTAATCTGGGATCCCGAGAACAAGGTACCTTGTTGCAGTATTAATGTCGACTGCACCGCCAAGGATTAATAACTGAGCTGGAGTAAAGCAGATTTCAAGGTGAAGTCTAGTTGTCATGCTCTCGGCAAGCTATCAATTAATGCAATTGGGAACGATCTGTTATCGTACCCATCAACACCAAATCCATATGGTAAGGGAATCCAAATGCACTTAAACAATATGACTTGTAAGGTTGGATGTGAAACATTCGTAAATTAAACAATGAATGGTTAGCACCTTAATTTGTACAGTCATTTAATAAATAAATTATTTACCAATATTTATTTACTGTGGTTGGGGAGTTGTGACATTAGCAACTGTTTTTTCCAAGAGGACAACTTCCTCGTTGAAAAGTTACCATCCTTTTGAAAAGAAAACTTTTTATCTCTCATAATCAAAACAAAATATACTTAAATTCCAAACAGATAATAATATCCGGTTTAGTTTTTATTTACCACAGTAAACCAAATATTTACAATTTTTCCCGGGGCATCACACTTTTTACGGACACTACAACATCTTCTCTATACTGGACTATATATTAGTTTTAACGGACATGCAAATATTTACAAATCTTTTCTGTATTATAAATTAGACATATTAATATAAATTAAGTGGACATGTAAAATATTTAAACTTTTTTACATTACACCTACACATCACTCTTATACTAATTGCATTTAATTTATTTTAAAATATTCTTATTTAAATCTTTTTTTTATTCCATTTAATATTATTTTAATTATAAATATTATTTATTATTAACTGTATTATTATTCAAATTTATATTAACTTAATTCACAATTGTGAAATTTGATAAATTCAAACTTTAACAGTTATTTTTAATTTACTTACTCTTAATTACTTATATATATAAAATATTAAAAAAGGTAAATTATTATATTAACCATTCAAATTTATAATTTGAATAAAATTTACTCTAACTCAAAAAAACGAGACAGTTTCTACTAAATAGATACTTTTAATACTTACGGAATAAAGCTGGTCTATCCTTATTTTGAACGAAAATCAGAAAGTAAATCAATTCAAAAGACAGATACTACGACATTCCATTATTTTTGGACGAATAGACTAAAGATTATTCTATAAAATTCCAAAAATCAAATACATTGCAGAGAACGTAAGGAATCAGATGTACAGTTTGACTGTGACATACAACCTTTCTCGCACACATTTAGTTGGTTGGAAGGAGAGTATGCTTAGTGCCTTGTTTATTTGTCTAGATATGTGTATGTGCTAATGATATATGCACCAAAAAACCCGGCAGTATCCGTTGGAACCCGCAGAAAAATAACCACCCACCCCTTTTAGGGTAATGTACTGTTGCGCACCGTTGGTTCTAAAATAACTTTATTCTAGATGAAGCGCAACCCTAGCTTACAGGGTGTTAAATACCTGCAACACGCTGCTTCTTGCTCCCCAGTACGGCCGTGATAGTTGGAAGGATAAGGTCACGTGCAGTATGTGTGTGGGGCTGGAGTTTCTTGTGCCTTCCTCGACATCGGTTTGCCATGGGAATCGGTGGATTCCATCACACGCAATCTCTTGCATATATACATTCTCCTCTGCAAAGTATTGAATCTTGATAGAGTCTCTTGAAACCTTAATGGATGTAATGCCTGCTACTGCAATGGCAAAAACTAGCGTGGCTGATCGTGCTCTGGGCGGGTTATTGCCTCTCGATACAAAGATTTTGAGATCAGTCCGTAAATCACAAATTTTCCAAATTCACTTGACGAAGAAAAGAGGCCCCAGTAAAGCTGAGAGCTTTGGGGGCAGCAACCAATTTTGGTCAGGTACTTTTAATTGTTCATTTCCAGCTTTCTAGCTAGCAAGGATTTCTGCAGGTTAGAGTCTCCCATCTCTCATCAATAATTTGATTGAATTTAGCGTTAAAAATTAGCGATAAAAATTCGTGATTTTAAAAATGAAATAACAATAAAATTTGATAAGGAATCCAGATTAAAAGAAATGAAATTCGGTAATTTCATAATTCTAGATTTAGTTTCACTTTGACTAGTAATCAGAATTAATAATTCTCTTCCCAAATTTATAAAAAGATCCCTGATTCTGTAAGTTTGTGATTGCTACACCATTTGCATATACCAATCTGCTAGAGGTTTGTCTGTGGCACGAAATTGAATGAAATTTTAGCGATAATTTTAAAAAATGTGACTGCAGAAGGCGCGAGCAGGGTGGATGCGGAGTTGATAGTGTTGAGAAAACGGATCCGCGACCTGAAATTGCAGGAAAGAAACTACGCTCCTCCCCAGCACTGGATGAAGTGGGAGAAGCAATGGTCTGTTACTTATGCTTCAGATGTGTGTGAAGCAATGGGATTGTTGCAGAACAAGTTGATGAACACCAGACCATGCACTGCTATCGCTGCTCTGGCGATGATATCGTTAAGCGTTCCTGCATCTCTGTTGCTACTCCTCTCCCGTTTCCTCTGAACACATTTGGTCTGGAGTTTCTCACCAAAATTTTACATGTCTAATCTTGAGAACAATTATCGACATAAATCTGAGTCCTTTGTTGATTTTATTAACATAAGACTGACGCCCAAAAGAAAATTGCATTTCCTGTTTGCGTTACAGGTATATTGTACAGCACCTCCTTCCTTAGAAAAGATTGGAAAATATCATATTTTACAATTATTATAGGGCATTTAAATGCATGAAGTGAAAACAAAATGCATCACCAAAAAATTTTACGTCATGATTCATGAGAAGAAAAAGGAATTATGCTGTATTGAACAAATTAGCATTATCCTACATACCATTTGAGAATATTTGGTCTTTAAGTAATGGGGATCTGCCTTTTTTAATAAACTAGCATTATACTGCAGCTGACTTCACCATTGAAATAAATATTGAAGCACGTTAGCATTATATTTAACATTCCAACAAGGTATTGAAGCAGATATAACGCATTAGATTTATTTGGCATTATATTTAACATTCAAAAAAAAAGATAGAAGCAGATCTAGTGTACTAAATTCATCGACATTATATTAATTAAAATGGTTTCAAATACATATTGAAGCACATCTGATTTCATTGGCATTACATTTAACACTCCAAAAAGGTATTGAAGCAGATATAATGCGTTAGATTTATTGGCATTATATTTAACATTTCAAAAAACAGATTGAAGCATATCTAGTGTACTAGTTTAATTGACATTATGTCAATTAAATGGTTTGTGAAGTAATCTCAGATAATAGATAGGACGTTGAGTGGATTTATCATCTACTCAGCATGCTTATTCATGGTTGCAAGTGCAGTTGGACTTTTCATTTTTTATATTTATCCCATCGCTCAAAGTGGAATACCAATTTTTTATATTTTTTAATCTAGGAAAGTGGAATTACACTGCACTTTTTTAATTTCGAAGTGGAATGAGAATGGAATATGGAATAATTTTATCATCAAATTAAAAGTATGTTTTTTATTCTAATAATAATAAATATATTATAAATAATTTTAAGGTGTAGTTTAAGTATATTAAATAATAAAGATAAATTGAAAATTTAGAAAATACTAAGAGAAAATGATGTGTGTGAGAGGGATTCACATATTTTGGGAAGTATAATAGTTTTTGCTATGCTTTTCTTATTATCGTTTTTCAGGGAAGAGAAAATGATGTGTACTAAGGATTCACAAAAGAGATGTGTGTGAGGGATTCACATATTTTGGGAAGTATAATAGTTTTTCTATGCTTTTCTTATTATCGTTTTTTAGGGAAGAGAAAATGATGTGTACTAGGGATTCACATGTTTTGGGAAGTATAGTAGTTTTTGTCATGTTTTTCATATTATCATTTTTTTATTTCATTTTTTTATAATATCTTTTTCATGATTAATAAGGATGAATTATTTATATCTGGATTGGGCATTATCCCGAATGTTGGATGGGGCATTATCCTAAAGGCCAATGTTACTTAGAAGTGTGTACCATCCTCACACTTGTCTCCTCCTCGTGACAATGTGGCAGCATGTAGTTAATATATGTGTGTTAGATCTGCAATGGGATCATTGTTTTGAATCTCCAATTATGGTGAGGGGCTGGATGAGGTATGAGTTTAATGTGAAAGGAAGCAAGGACATCTCCCCATCCTCCATTTCTTGTTTTTTCCTTGATGGTGTGTCATCTTAATTTTCTCTTTCATAGGTGGCTTTTTTTTAATCCTCTCTCATTTAGAATGTGTCCCGTTATATCTTAGTGTTTTGGTGAGTTTAATTATGTTCATCTTGGGCTTACAGTTCCATTTCTTGTTTCTAGGTCATCGTGAATATGATGTGGCTGCTTTTTTATTTTGTTCGTCTTGGTATTTGAGAGAAAATTCTCGGTTCACTATTTTTCTTGGGTCCTTAAGGAATTTTTCTCAATCTCAGTGGGTAATTGTTGTTATTGGGGTGATTTTACGGTGTTTCGTTTCTATGTCTTAGAAGAATTCAACGTCTGAAGCTCTGGTTCTTAGAATATTGGGTCCATTCCAATTTGATCTAAGTGTCATGTCTCCTACCTCTGCTAGTAGAATTAGGAGTTTAGATCATTGTTATAGCATTTTTGTGTCAATTCTAGTTCTACGGAATTCCCATTGGTTGTTTATGGGTTGTCATATTGTTATGATGTGGTGAGCTTGAAAATTTGTTAGCTTTTGGACCTATAGTGTGCCATTTAGGTGATGATTCAATTGTCTTCAGATCTAGGGTTCAAGGCTTTGTGTCTTGTCCTTTTTCTAGTTTCATTGGAAGAAATTCATTTAGTATTTATCCTCAGTGTTTATTTGCATTCCTTCTCATGCCTCCTAGGAAGAGAATGAGTTGTAGGAGGGGTGGTGGAGGTAATATAGGGCACAAAAGTGTTCGTCCATTTTCCTATGACTCTTTTACTACCTTCTTTGATGTCATGCCTCTGGAGATGAGGAAGAAAATCTTGTTGTTGGAGACGAAAGAGACAGGGGATCAATCATCTCACTTAGATTTAGAGTTGGTGGGGGAGGATATGAAATGGGTTCCTAATCCTATTAGATTCAGGAAAAGGCGGTTCCATTTTATGAATTCTCTGGCTTTACATCAACAAATGGATACTCTATTGCACCTTATTTCAAAGACAAACAAGTGGAGAATTAGAATGTTTTCTCCTCATTGGAGGACATCAAATGTATGCTTTGCAACCAAAGATTATGCTTGGATAATGTGGACTCTTACTTGGCTTATCTACAAAGCTTCCTTGTGAGTGGTTCTGCCTTTGGTGGCCTCATAGATCCTCCAAGTAATAGTGCCCAGACACCTACTCTACTTTCCTCTTATCATGACTAGAAATGGTAGTTTCAAGTGTTTTTGTCATACATTTTTGTATGTCCTTCAGGTCTAGATTCTTCAAGATGGTCCACATATTTTGGTTCTAGAGTATATAACTATGGTATTTTTTTGTTTGTTATCTTTCTCCACTCCTTTAGGATATCATTATGTCAAAGTGGATCTGAATGTTGCTCTAGGGTTTCTTTGGAGGGCCTTTAGCCCTTATATTTGGTTTCTTTATAGTCACTCAGATTCATATATATGCAGTTATGGATATGATTGGTATGATGGTGAAATTGTTTTTTCATTTTGTGGTAAACTGTGTTTATGGTTCTTATTGAAGAAACGGTTTCAAGGCTATTTGGTGCAACCACCCTTTCTTTCAATTCATATATGTGTTATGTTGGGAATTTTTGGGTGGCTTGTGGTTTACAAGAGGTTTGAGTAGTTTCATATCATGGGTCATTGGTACATAGAGAAAGCTTTTGTCTTCGAGGTGGTTGTTGTTTAAAGTCTCCTCTTGGCACTAAAATTGTTGCAATTCCTGGTTTTTTCAACGGTGTGTATTTTCCTATGTTTTGTGCACCTTATGGATGCTTATGGATGATTTTTTACACCTACTAGTTTTTAGGAATTCTTATGGATGATTTTGTGCACCCTCTAGTTTTTCATGGATGCTTATGGATGGTTTTGCGTACCTTATGTATGCTTATGGTTTTTCTATGTGCATCTTGTGTGCCTTAGTTGGTTATATGTTATGCTAGTATAGATAGTCTAGTTCGATGTTTTGATGTTATAGATGGATTGTAATTTGACTGTAGTTTTGATCACTGTTAATCAGATGAACATATTTTGGTTCCAATGTCTATTGATTTGGGTGATACTAGTTTGTTGGGTTAACTTTGTTTTCATTTGGATTCTAGAATGATAGCAATGTAATATTTCGTTTGGATAATGAATACAAAATGCAACAATTTACAAAAAAGAAGGATGAACTACCTGTGCAAGGAATGCATATCTAAAGGTAAAATAATTATGATCAATGTTTATGGATCATTATTCAATTGTTCATGGAGCATTTTGCTCCCATTTGAATATTTTTCTTCTACATGGGTTATTAGAGACCCTTTGTGAATCCCATTACTATTATCCCCATAATGGAAAGGAGAATCCCATGTGATTGTGGTTCGTAGGAATTTGTGAAAGTTTGAGAATTTTCTCTTGAGGTGATGAAAGGAAATGGGATGATTTTGAGAGTAAACCCATGGTTTTAATGTCCACCACAATTGAACCAAACACCATGTCCATTAATTATATAAGCCAAGTGTTTTCCCTCTAGGTTGTTTCTAGAAAGAAACTAATGAGCGTAGACTCTTTTTTCCTATATTGAAAGGAATATCCCTGGAGGACTACAGAGAGGAAATACCTCCCTTGTAATTTCAAAGTGAAAGAGTGCCATGGTGGATTAATTACTAGATGAGGGTCTTGAGTACTTTGTAGTGAGAAAATTGGCTATGTCATGAGATAAATGGGTTGGGTTGACTGAGATTAGAGCCTTATAGGAGCTTTCTTTTGCTCAATGCTATCATGGTCTTGCTCGAGAGTGCAATCAATAGTTGATTCCTATGATTATACATTGAACCACTCCTTAGGAACTAGTTTGTTGAGATTTACATTGATTTACAATTTTAAGTAGCAATATGTTATGTCATGCTCTAAATTCAATGAGTAATGAATGAATTTCAAATATGCATATTCATTTTCATTATAGTTTGTTTTAATTTCATATGAATCTTATTATGTTGATCTTATACTTTTAATTAAGCATAGCAATTGGATATTGGAGAAAGGAATTTTAATTCAGTACCTTGATGTCCAAAGGAGGCATATGGGTATGCTACAACACTTATCTCTCTTTTTCCTTTCCAAACACTATTTTCTCTTAACTTTCATTTGATTTTTTAATTTTTATATGGAAGAATAACAATTACAACAATATGGGACAATAACTCAAGGGTAAACCTTTGAAACAAAGAGTGG
Source organism: Pinus taeda (assembly GCA_000404065.3). Classification (NCBI taxonomy): domain Eukaryota; kingdom Viridiplantae; phylum Streptophyta; class Pinopsida; order Pinales; family Pinaceae; genus Pinus; species Pinus taeda. The sequence continues at coordinate 56,297 of APFE031333070.1, forward strand.
AAAATTCCTTTCACTATATAGAGTCAAATATTAACAGACATAAACAAATAAAGAGGGACTAAAGGAATGGATAAGACATTTCAAAATGATGTGCTTGAGCTTAATAACTAATATTCAATTGCAAAACTTCAATTAAATTCAACAAAAGGAAAACTAAAATTAACTCAAAAATAGAGGAGAAAAAAATAACAATAGGGTACAAAATTTAGAGCAAGACTTAGAAGAAGCCAAACAAAATTTACATTGACATCCCACCAATCATGGAGAAAAGAACAAGTTTCTTGAACTTTTCCAGCACAAACTTAAGAAATGGGGTTTTAAACATTATCATAGCTAGGCTAGATGTGACAACATTCGAAGATGTTCTAACCAAGTTATCAAACATGCTTATATAAAACAAATAAATTAAAGACCAATAGATTTTGAAAGTAAAGAGAATTGGTAAAAGTATTGAAGGTAAGAGGCATGCAATTCAAATGAAGATGGAACCAATAGTTTAAATGAAGTTTCCTAAAGAAAGGAATTAGGTATATTTATAAATGAAAACCTTAGTCCCCATGCCCAAGCAATATTGAGAAAGGAAGTCCAAAATAACAATATTAGGAAAGCAGTGAAATAGGAAATAATAAATATAATAACACCAATAAAGGGTAAATTTCAAAATAACAAATGGATATTTAGAAAAATTAGGGTTCTCACATGGAATTTTCAAGGATTCCATTAGAGAAATAGTGCTAAGCTATGCTAACTTCAATTGATCTTATACTACTTGTTAAATCATGGGAACATGATGAAGCGTGGATCCTTGATTTAGATGGATATAACCTTCCATAATTTGGAACAAAAAGTCCATGAATAGAGGATATATAGCATTTGTTTCTACATCATGAAGGAGCTTAATTCAAAGATTAAAGTGTACAAAAGTAATCCCTAAACTAATATATATATCTTAATATCACTTCCAAATATAAAGATATAATTTCCTTTGTTATTTGTTACTTTACCCCTTTCACTCTGCCTTATGTAAGAACCCTAAGATATGTTAATACTAGAACTAGAAGGGATTAATCCAATATTTTAACTCATAATTCTAATATCAACCCTTTATGGATTGAATGGGATGTTAACATAACTCTCCAATTGAAAAGGAGCATTCAATATATTTAGGTGAATTCATATTGCATTGATATTCTTAAGATGTCATCTTACCATGATCTAATCATTTATAATGTGTTGGACCACTATCATGATTCTCACTTTATGACATGCATTCATAAAAATTGTAGAAGTGTTGTTAACAAGCACGAGGACTTCACTAGAGGAGAAATATCATACCACGTGCGTTCACGTTGGGGAATATCTATTGAGAAAAAAAATGGCATAATACATTAAGCATATAATAGGGGGTAAAGGGTTTTTATATTGGCGGGTATAAAAAATGGAGCTCAAAGTTAATGAAAAAATATAAAGGGGTATAAAAATGTTAATGAAAAAATGGATACCTACAATATCTAGTGAAAGCAAGGGTTTTTAAAATTGGGAAGGTGAATTAGGTTTGTATTGGTAGAGGGTTAAATAATTTGATTTTTAGAGGTATTTTCCAATATGTTGTCAAATTAAGGGTATTGTGTAGTATGACATGAACACACATGATATGTCAGAGATTTATTTAGTGAAGCTCCCAAGTTAACAAGGTGAGTTCACCTTGTTGACTAATATCAAGTATCATTTTCATACATAAAGGGAATTTTAAAATTGTGAAAAATAGGGTCAATATATTATAGCTATTTGGGGGTACGAATGTAGAGTACCGAGGGCTTAAAGGTATTGGGGGATATAAAAGGGGATGTTTGGTAGAAATAAGGGATACCTAGTAAAAATAAGGGCTTTTCCTATTCAAAACATGTATTGAGAGGTGGGTTCAACAACATATTTTTGGAACTTATTTATTAATATCTATTGAATTATAGGAATTCTTTAATATCCTACAAATGTTGGTGCTATGGCACTTGAGAAAACTACTTTACATAGTACATGTGATCGACATATTTTTTAAAATAGAAAAAAATTATATTTTGTTAAAAATTTTACAAAAAATATTCAATTATGATAATATTAAAGATAAAATTAAAAATTTATATGAAAATATCACTTTGAATATATTATTTGTTCTTTAGAAAGTGTTCTTGAAAATTATGTATAAGAGGAAACCAACATTTGTAAACATCCCAATTGACTTAAAATATAAAATTGCGAGAAAATATAAATAAAACAAACTTAGATTAATAGAGATGGTAAATTAAATATTATAAGAACTTAATAAAAAGGACAAAACATCAATATCTAACCAAAAATCAAGAGAGACTTATAGACTTATGTAGCAATAGATACTAAAATATTGTAGTTCAAATTAAATCTCCGCCATGAGCAAAGTGGGGCTAGCTGATTTCATGTCAAGTTTTACATAAATTTAGGGCTATCCACCATAAATATTAGGGTCTCTCCCATTCTTGGGATTTAACTCTTCAGGGTTGAATGGAAGTTGGCAGCTACCATTGCAACTCCAGTTTTCTAATTTAACTCATTGCAAAGGGCCTACTAGAAGATGGCAATTACCTCTGCAACAGTGACTGAGCAAATAACATCCGCTTGTAATTTTGAAAGTCTCATTATTGTTTTAAGATCTATGTGAGCTTATATTGAAGGCATCGCCTATTGTAATAACTTAGCTTTGTTCACCTATCCATAGTATCGTCTGTTGTTTGGGTGGTGAGGGAGATTTCCATCAACTTGGTTTTATTTCTTCATAAAACATTCATATATAATGTGGTGGCATGTAACATATATGTTGCTATAGTTATATTATCGGGGAGGTTGATATTGGATGATTCGTGATGCAGTGACATTTTTGGTTTGTATCTGGGTTTCTTAGTGATATTTCCCTCTTTTTACTTTGGTTTGGAGTTAAGTGAGTCCTTTTGGAGGTTATTTTATTATAATTGGGGATATTTTCAAGGAATATTTTGAGAACATTTTTTTCGAGTATTCATGATGCGTATCTTTGGTGGTGGTAGTTATTATTTGATCTGTGGAGATTAATTAGTCTGAGTACATCTCTAGTCCATTATTACTTTTGTTTTTCTTTATCAACATACTTTGTGGTTTCTTGTTGGGATTTTTAATTTTCTTTTTTGCTACCATTGTTCGGCTCTAGTTAGCCTTCACATTTATGGGTAAAATTAAGATTCTTTTGACTTTCTACTTGATTATATTTTCAACATTTATTAATAACTATATTCGGAAGGTGGTGGGAGTTTGTCATTACATACAAGTCTATTCATCTACTTTGGGATCTCGTACTCATGTGCATGTTTGATTTGAAGATAGGTGTCATCAAATGTGGTTATGTGAGGATAGGTGTCCATTTCAGGAGGATCAATGGACATATTTTGTTTTGGGTAAGGGGACGTTGAACGATATGGGAAGTTTTGATTTCATCAAAACTAAGTAGTTATTACGACTGACCGAGTTGGCAGAGATTAATTTCAATTCGAGAAAAGAGAATGTGAGTGTTACTCTATTAGTTATTGAACACCTTTGAAAATATCCCACTTTGTCTATTGAGGGTTTAGATTCACAACCCTACCAACTGGCATATTCTCTAAAGAATCATCGTCATTCCAAGGGGAAACATATTAAAGCTACTAAGGTTTTTCCAAGGATCAAAGAACTTATCTTTGGTAATGGCAGAAGTGTCCTCAAACACGTAATTTTATTAATCAGAAAAAATAATTACATAATTTGATTTTGCAAGAGTTTACACCCGAACATCCAAACACTCTTGCAATTAGCTATTTATAAGCTCAATGTCCTAACTACCTCTAATTATGGATCACTTATTAAATAACAAGTGTCCATTTACAATAAATGTTATTCAAACCCATCTAGTCTAACAAATCTCCTAAAATAGAGCCTAAGATAGACACTTTTGAAGATCATATCTTGTTACAATAATACACTAATTCTAAATGTCTTCATTAAATAATTAAACATTCTAGAATAATAATTATTAATTTAATATCTTAAATTAATAATTATTTTATTCCAAGTTTATAACCTATGATAGTATTGTATTTTTGGATCATCTAACATTCCCCCCTATGATCCAAAGATACATTACAATAGATACCAAGTTCATCCCTGAACTTAGTAAATTTTATTCTTCCAAGCGGTTTCGTGAAAATGTCGAAGATCTGATCTTCGGAAGGACAATGAACTGGCTTGAGGACATCTTTGCAATGAGAGATCTGATATGATGATACTTGGTTTCTACATGCTTTGTCTTTGAATGAAAAACTAGGTTCTTAGCAAGTTTGATGGCTGACTGGCCGTCAATGAATAATGATGTAGCTTCTACCTCAGAAATGCCCAAGTCCTGCAAAATTTAGCACAACCAAACAATTTCACATGTTGCTTCCCATGCTGAAATGTACTCTGCTTCTGCAGAAGAAGTGGCCACTGTAGCTTGTTTCTCACAACTCCAAGATACTATTGCTGACCCCATGTTCATTAAATAACCTTATGTTGATGCTCGATCATCAATACTCCCAGCAAAGTCGGCATCAGAATATCCACCAAGTACAAAATTTTTAGTCTTTGTGTAAAGAAGACCAAAATATTTTGTTCCTTGGATATATCAAAGAACTCTTTTGGCTGCATTACAGTGGTTGTCTCGGGGTTCCTGCATAAAACATGAAAGAATACTGACTGCATAAGATAGATCAAGACGAGTATTTGTCAACTAAATCAAGCTGCCAATCAACTGTCTGTAAGTAGTACTGTCCACCTTTCCCCCCCTTCAAATTTTGAAAGTTTCAAGTTTTGCTCCATGGGGGTGAGAACAGGCTTGCAATCCTGCATGCCAAATCGCTAAAGAACCTCTGCTGCATACTTACTTTGAGAAATGAAAATATGATGTGGACGTTGGAAGACTTCAACTCCAAGATAGTAGTGAAGTAATCCCAAATCTGTCATCTTAAAACCTGCATGTAACTCCTTTTTCACCTGTGCAATATGATCATCATGGTTGCCAGTAATGATCAAATCATCTACATACATAACAAGAATTACCAGATATTTTCCCTGTTGTTGCACATGCAAAATATCATCAGATTCACTTCATTGAAAACCAACTTTCTTAAGGTATTCATCCATCTTTGCATACCAAGCTCAAGGAGCTTGTTTTAATCCATATAAAGCCTTGATCAATTTGCGAACTTTATGTTCTTGTCCTTCAATTTCAAAACCTAACGGTTGGGTCATACACACTTCCTCCTGTAAATCCCCATTGAGAAAAGCACTTTTCACATCTATTTGATGAACTTTCCATCCTTTCTGAGCGGCCAATGCAAGTGTTAATCGGATGGTGTTCCATTTAGCTATAGGATCAAAAGTTTCCTCATAATCAATGCCTTCCTGCTACGCAAAACCTTTTGCGACAAGTCATGCTTTATACTTTTCAAGTTCTCCCTTCTGATTATACTTAATTCTATAAACCCATTTGCATCCTATGGGTTTAACATTTGATGGACAATCAACAAGTTTCCAAGTGTTGTTATCAATTACTGCTTGATATTCTTCAACCATAGCCTGTTGCCATTCTTTATGTTCTACTGCTTCTTTGTATGTGGAAGGTTCAGTAAAATCATGTGCTATCAAGGCAAAATTGCCTTCACTTCTATGTGCCCTCCTGGTGCTTATTTTATTTTGCTCATCGGGCTTTACATCTTTCAAAAGTTGAATTGCCCATTTCGGTAGTTGGTTCTCACTTGTTTGCGCTTCTGTAAAATCTCCATCATTGTATAGAGGATTAATATAAACTGATGTTCTCCATTTAGGTGAAAAATCTGGAGAATCACTGTCATAAGAACTATTGCTGCTTGGAGATGCGGATGAACTGCTAGAAGACCCAGATGATGTTGTTGATGTAGATGGACTGGATGACTCATCTTCATAGGAAGGAAAATCAAGTTCATACCAATTTGGTGAAGTTGGTTGACTTTGCATTTTTCCATTTCTTTTACTACCCTTAGTTTCTAACTTGTGAAGAAGATTTTCAATTTCTTCAGCACTCTTACTCTCAATTTCATCAAAAATGACATCCTTGCTCACAATGAATTTTCCACTAGTCAAAAGATGATACCCTTTCTTCTCATCAGAATAGCCAATCATTGTGCATTTTAAACTTCTTGAGTCAAGCTTAGTTCGTTTTTCTTTCGGAACTAAGGCATAACATACTGATCCAGCAACTCTAGGATGTTTAGCTCGAGGTTTGAAACCAAACCAAGATTCATAAGGTGTGATTCCGTCTAAAGAAGCAGTTGGAGATCTGTTTCTTAAGTAGACAGTTGTATGTATTGCTTCTGCCCAATATGTTGGACTTAACCGCTTGAAAGTTAACATGGATCTCGCCATTCCTAACAAGGTGTGATTCATTCTTTCGACTACTCCATTTTGATGTGGAGTGTAAACATTAGTAAGATGTCGTCTTATGCCATTTTCACTGCAATAAGTTTTGAATTCATTTGAAGTGAATTCTCCCCCATTATCTGTCCTGAGAGGTACCTATCTTTTCTTTGACTTCATTTTCAACAAGTTGGCGAAAAATTTTAAACTTATCAAATGCTTCTGACTTGTTCTTCAAGAAGTAAACCCAAGTCATTATGCTGAAATCATCAGTGAATAGTAAGAAATATTTGCATCCACCAAAGGAAGTTTGTAGTGGTCCACAAACATCACTATGAACTAGTTGTAGCCGCCTATTTGCATGCCATGAACTTGTTGGAAAACTTTCTCAACTTTGTTTGCCATAAATGCAAGCTTCACATTTTGCATTTTCCCTTTTGAAAGTGGGAAGTCCTTTAACCATTCCTTGTTTCTGCAATTGAGAAAGATTCTCAAAATTTAAATGTCCATATCTTACATGCCATAGTCTTACAGGTGAAATACTTGTACTCACTGCCCCTGCAAAATCAGAATGCCTTGGAATAATTGTACCTTTCATCCATAACAGTTTTCCATCTTTATATCCTGTCATGACAGTTTTCAAACTCTATTTAACTGAATTAATCTTGACTAAACCATCTTCCATAATCACTTGATGTCCTGCTTGTCTAATCATGACTAAAGAGAGAAAACATTTCTTAAAACTTGGGACATACCATACATTGGAAATCATTTTTTCTCCAATGCCAGGGAGAAAAACTTTAACTGCTCCTTTTCCATAAGGAGTATGTTTTGTATCATCAGCAAGAAAAATGGAATTAAGTTGGCAATCTTGAAAATTCCAAAAAAAAATCACGTCGACAAGTCATGTGCTGAGTTGCCCCTGAATCCAAGATCAAGGCATCTTTATAGTCACTTCTAATATGGGATGAAAGTTGTGATGCTGGTGAGGAAGTAAAAACATATTCTGAGTTATCATCATCTTGATCATTTGCAAATTGCGATGAATGCTGCTGAAACTTGGGAATTTTAGTAAGTGAAGTTAGACAATCATCAGCATAATGTCCAACTTTGTTACATCTTCGACACACAATTTGACTTAAGTCTCTTCCTCTTCCTGAAGATTGTCCTCTGCCTCTGCTTTGACTTATATGTTGATATTGTCCTCTACCTTGATTATTGTTTCCTTGTCCTTGAAAATTGCCTCTTCCTTGGTTGTTTCCTCTACCTTGAAAATTCTTCCTTCCTAAACTATCGCCTTTGTTAAAGTTGTTTCCTCTGCTTTGGCTTCGACCTCGACTTTGTGCTCCTTGATTCTGATTGCCTCTGGCTCTACCTCGAGAATTATTTGCTGATGATTTACTAGTGCTGGCCTCTGTGAGAAAAACATCTTCACCAACTTTCTTCTTCTTCCCAAAGGTTTTATCATGTTGAGTCAACATTTCACAAAGCTCATCAAAATTTAGTTTCTCTAATTTCCCAGTTAATTGTAGAGTCTCCAAAAAATGCGTGTAGGAAGAAGGAAGTCCAACAATTACAATTATTACCATAAAACTATCATCTATTGCTGGAAAACCGGCATTAATGATTTCCTGCCTAATATTCTTAAGTCTTGAGATATATTCAAGAATATCACCTCCTTCAGTCAATTTTTGTTCTAACAATTTTAATTGTAGATCAACTTTCTTTGATTTAGGTTGAGTATCAAAGAGGTCTTTAGAAGTTTTCAATGTAGACCATGCATTTGTAGCATTTTCTATATGGACATACATTACATCATTCACAGAAGATTTAATAAGAGCTAAGGCTTTAGCATTCTTAACTTCCCATTTTGCTAGTGTAGCTGCATCTGTGGGTTTATTCGGCTTAACATCGCCATCGCATATACCCTGCCATAATTCATTGTAAATGAGAGTGCTTTCGATGAGACGGTGCCATGTTTTATAAGATTTTGTGCCTTCAAGTTTGTCGAAATCGGAAAACAAATTAATCAACTTAGACATTGTAGCGTTGAAGCTTCGCACGAAGAATCAGAACAGAAATGACAAGATGGACAACACAACACTCCATGCAAAAAAAAAGACGATCTATTGGGGATTGGCCTTGACCCTCGTATAGTTGTTGAAGCAGGAGAAAAATGATTGAGCTTTGCACTTGGCTCTAGTCAATTTCTCAAATATTTACAAGGTAACTTTCAAAATTTGACTTTTACAAAGATTCTCTTGCAAAAATTGGTAAAAAAATATGTTAACCCGTTACAATGCGCACTTATCTCTCCAAAAACAAATTACAAATAAAATATCCTTATTACTCAAAAAAAAAATAATAATAATAATTACTGTCCTAAACATTTACAAATAACCCCTCACACCTTATTTCTCCATAAATATTATTTTACAAATAAGAGAAAAATCCTTATCTCTCTAAATTACAAATTACAAAATATAAAAACACCTTATTGCTCCAAATTACAAACTATATAAACAAAAACTTATGATTCACCTTATCCCTCCATCTTTTCTTTAAAACTCCCATTAAAAAACATAAGTGAATTGTACGTGAATTTTAAAGCATATATCATGCATTTTTTAAAAACCACATCCTTTTTTAAAAAACCACATCCACATCATTTTACCGAAACGCTCTTTTGTTGATCCACGTAGGTAATATTCAAGACTTCAATTTTAAACTTCCAAATAAAAAAAATTGAGCCGCTGAATATTTTTTTGGTTGTCCTCCACGCTGGTAATACAGAGTGTTGGCTGGCTGTGCGATTGGATTGTTGTGAAATTGGATGTAGAGTTGTAGATTCAAAACACGAAATTCACATAACAAGTTGCTGCGGGTAGCTAGCAACGCTGCTTCGCTTTTTAGTGCTGAAACAACACCTGGACCTGCTGCGAAAGGGCTAGAGACCAGACTTTTACAGTATTCGATGCACACGGTGTTGCGAAGGCAATTATACAACAGACAACAAAATCAAACTACAAGAGCATAAAGGAATCATATGTAACAAGATAGGTTTCCATATTAAAAAAGAGTCTACGAAATATATTATTGCCTTATTGAAAATAAGAGCCGCATTCAAAAATTCAAAACCTGCAATGCAAAAATTCCCAAATCTGGTGATTCGGCCCATGGAATTTTCTACCGCCGCTAAAGAAAAAGAGGGTGATGCCAGGGAGCCACTCCACTGCTATCTTCCGGCAATAAAGAGGCCTAATTTTAATCTCAAAGGTAACAGGCCCGAAATTCTTTTGTGGATCTCTGTCTCCATCTCAACCAATATAGCTATGAGAATGCTCCAGTATGGAAGGGAACATTGCGTATCTCGCTATCACAATATTGGAGCATTGCACACGCAAGCAGAAACAGTAGCCACTAGAGTAAATATTACACAACTAGTGTGGTCCCTACTAATGCCTTCCACGACGCTGGCTTTTGCAGTCCATGACAATAAGAAGACGAAACTTACAAAAAAGACCAAATGCATTTTGATACCTATAAAAAATCCCCGCTATCTTAATGTTCAAAGTAACTAGGAATATGTTGATGTTGAAATTGCAGCGAGGGTTAATGTATATGGAGTGACTTATGCGTAGTCAATCTCTAGTCTTGTTTTTCGAACTGGTGACAGTGTGGTCACAGTGTGAGGTTGATGTTCAAATTATTGGGAGAGACATTTAATCCATGACACTAATTTGAAGCTGACACAAAGAGTAATATGTCTGGCAGCAGCAATGCTGGAAAAAATACGGGGAGTTCAGCGAGCAAGAGGCGAAGGAGAAAATGTTGGCCATAAGTGTGAATCGCTAATATAAATTTTCATGAAAAGTAGGGGGGATAATAAAGAAAATGATTTTTAGATTTAAAAATCTAAAATCAATTATATAATGAAAGTTCTTTTCCAGAAAAACATAGATACCAAATCAATAGATTGCATACCAAATATTAACTGACCAAATTAATGGAGTTTTCCATGTGCCTGTAGAGCTAGAATCTCCTCTTCACATCCACTACAGCATTACTGGAGCTCTTATACCACAATAATGGCAGAAGTGTCCTCAGACACGTAATTTTATTAATCAGAAGAAATAATTACATAATTTGATTTTGCAAGAGTTTACACCTGAACATCCAAACACTCTTGCAATTAGCTATTTATAAGCTCAATGTCCTAACTACCTCTAATTATGGATCACTTATTAAATAACAAGTGTCCATTTAAAATAAATGCTATTCAGACCATCTAGCTAACAAATCTCCTAAAATAGAGCTTATGATACGACACTTTTGGAGAGTCATATCTTTTTACAACAATACACTAATTCTAAATGTCTTCATTAAATAATTAAACATTCTAGAATAATAATTATTAATTTAATATCTTAAATTAATAATTATTTTATTCCAATTTTATAACCTATTATAATATTGTATTTTTGGATCATCTAACATTTGGGAGGGACATTATGTTTGATAGGGATTCGAGATTGTACAAAAGGACATTGGTTGGTAAATGGGATTTTGGGAGATGGAAATGAAGCAGATGAATATGTGGGTGGCACAACAATGGAAACCAATTCCAAAATATTGTCCAAAGGTTAGTATTTTGGAGAATAATTGGTATGTGATTTATTTTTTTAAATATACAGATGTGGAGAATATTCTGTAGAAAATATGGGTACGAGATAGGTGTTATCTTTATCTTATCAAGTGGCATGTTGGCTTCAATCTTTTTTCAGAGGTACTAAGGAGGAAGGTAGTGTGGGTGAAGCTTCTCGACCTCCCCATTGACCTCTAGTCTAGAAAGGCTCTGGCCCATATTGGTAATAAGATAGGAACATTTATATTTGTGGATGGTTGTAGCTTGATGGCGTCAGATAAATGAGTTGTATGGATACTAATGGATATTGATTTCTCAGGGGGTTTGAAGGTTGAATTGGCTCTCAAATGGGATGGAAATTCACAAGAAAGAGGCTAAAAATTAGAGGATTTCTTTCCATTATATGGGATGTCATGAAATGGGTCACCTCCTTAATACATGTCCTCAGAGATATAAGTGGAAGCATATTATGGAGTGGTCATCGGGTTATTGGAAACAAAATTGGGTTCATATTTCTCTGAGTAGGAAAAGTGAGTCTACCTCTCACCATTTGGATTTAAAAAGTATTGATACTCGGCCTTCTTGAGAAATCTAGGGCATAACAATTAAGTGATTTCTCTTTTATTGGTAACTACTTGTGAATGATTTTTACTTCTTTAGATTAGGATCTTCTTTTACTGAACTTATTATTGTTCTTATTAATCAAACAACTACCAATGCATAAACCATAAAAAGATAAGAGACACAAAATATAGGCTATCATCGAGGGCCAAAAGCCCTCCTACTTGATAGGAAAACTCAAATAAGTTATTCTTCTTATAGATATTCTAATTGACATATACCAAGACCAATACCCTTGACCTATTTGTTACTTGAAGACCAAGACACAAGATCCTTAGTCAATGATAGTCAACCTTCAGCTCCTTCTTACTTCTTGGTTTCTTCTTCAACCTTGACTTCCTTATGCTGACCTTCGGCCTTCTTGACTAGTCCTTCTTCCACTTTTCTCTTCTTAGGAGGACTACACTTCTCCTCGGCTTCCACTGCTGCAACACACTTCTCCTAAGATTTTACTATTGCAACAGACTTAACTTCAGCCTTCATTGCCACAAAAAACTCTTCCTTCACTGCTCCAACAGACTTCTCCTTCATTTCTGCAACAAAATTCATATATAGAAGGTTTAAGTCCTTAAAGTAGTCCCAAGAACACCTTTAAGAACTTCACTCTTCTCTTTTGTTACTTCGTTGATTGGGAGTCTCTTCATTTTTACCCTTTCGCACTTCAAACTACATACTTGTACTTCTCTGAAATTTTTGATGATTTGAAGTAAGGTCACGCTACCTATATATAATGGTTTCCCCCTCAAATTAGCCGACATGAAGAGGGTGAGATAACATGTTATTGGAGGAGATAATTAATTCTATCTTGTAGCCAACATCAAGGAGAGGTCTTGTGCTTGTCTTGGATGGATTTTCATACCTATTAAATGAATCATATAAAATGTAACATGACATAGAATCAATTTGACTTTTATTACTAGATAACTTAATCCTAAAGGCTCACAACGGGAGCCATCACTAAAATAAAATTCACTTCTCATGAAACCGATGAGACAAGCATTAAAATAATAATTTTATTTTTCTTCTTTTCATCAATTACATAAAATCATAATTACACATGTCATTATGTAGATCAAACCGAGTTACACTTTTCAACGCTCCCTCTTAACTAGGGAGGTATTCATAATGGTACTTGGTCATTCTTAATCTGAAGAATTTTTCATAAGAAGAGTCAGATTGGTAACCCATCTGTTTAGCATCATATCAACCAGCATTGTCACATAACAAGGCCTTGACTAACAACTCTATCTCTCCACGATATCTTAGCCCAATGCTGGCAAGACCAATGATTATAGACACCCTTATCATTGTCTCTCTTGGAGCATACCCCACCTGGGTTCTGAGGGTGTGTTCCACCAAGACTATTCTTATCTTGGATTCCCAATCCTCAAAGAATATCGATCCTCAACAACTACTCTCATCTTGGATGCCCTAATACATCCTCAAAGAGAATTGAATGCTAGATGTTTACCCAATCCTCCATTTTGTCTCCCTGAGTGAAGACAAGAATGATGTGTTTATCTATCCCTCTTAATTAGGGAGGACATATATATTCCAATAAAGGAATGTATTCATTCCTATGGAAGGAATGTACCTAAGCTCCCTCTTGGCTTAGGAATTTCCAAGTTTCTTCCAAGTAAGAAAATTGTTTCCAGACTCCCTCTTAATTAGGGATATACAACAACTCCTCAAGTGGAGATGATGGGACAACTAGCTTCTTGAAGAAATCCTCTTCACAATGTCATGAATTTCTTTTCATTATCTAGGAGTCTTCATGCTTGGGATTTATACATAGGGCACTGACCATCCATCACTTTCATCCATGAGTAAGCCATGTCATCATCAGAAAGTATTCCATTAGCCCATATATGGCCTTCCTTCATGCCTTGATGTTTTCTTCATGCCATGTTTACTTAAGGATCTTTCATCCTACTACATGTGCATTGGTGATGGAAGATACCCATAGATCTTCCCTTCGTAGCCCTGCATAAACCCATCAAAATATTTGTAAAAATAAAGGAATGAACATTAAAATCAACATTACCTTTGTGATGGTCTTTCATCATGAAATCTTCTAGTTTTCAACAACATCCTGCATACATATCAACGCATCTCCCAAACATATATATATATATTGTCAAGGGTCTCTTTCTTCTTCATACTTCATCAAATTCTTCATATCTTCCATGGACATATCCGAGACAAATATTCTTGGTCTTTCAAATGTTGATTGCCTTTACCATGATTGCATGTTCCACAATCTCTTCCTTCCTTTCTTCACACATTTCATTGCAAAGAGATTCCAATCAGAGTTCCTCAATTGTAGTCAATTGCCTCATACTTCATATGAAGACATATTATGTTGATTTCATCTAGTGAATGTGTGACCCATGCATTCTTGCATTCCTTTGAGGGAGGATATCCTTTCTTTTGATCATTGTCTTAAGATAGAGCATTGGTCTATGTTACCTGAAACCATATGACATGACTCTTGAATATAGGTTGTAAGCATGCATACCTCATTTTCCTTTGGGTCATCCAGACTTCCTCCAGCAACTTCCTTGATTGAAAGAGCTTCAATCCCTCGATATGCTTCACTTTTATGTCATTATACCACCATCTCATGAATTCCACAAGTTTGAAATTCTTGATGAAACACTTTCTTCCCCTCATGATCAGTGAATCTTTTAATGAAGATTCGATAAGAAAATCTTGAGGATCTAAAGTATCCCCATCAACGGATGTTCCCATTTGACAAATGTATGATGAACCTTGTACTAGATTACCTTGCCACTTGCATTTTCAATGAGATTCCCAAGAGTTATATCCTTGACTTCCATAGATTCTAACTATTTTTCATTCTTCTCTATGATGATGTCTCGAGATCTTGCTTTTAATGCTTCTATGAAGCATTGATGCATTCCATTATTTTACTTAGTGAATCATGATATTCATATCTTAGAATACTTAGGAACCTGAAATAACTTATATGAGGAAGACTATCTCAAAAGTGGATATCTATTACTTCCTCCTTCTTGGATTTCTTCTTTTTAGCTTTCTCCACTTCCTTGGTGTTGTGGGATTCTTCTCTTCCTCTTTTGTTATTGTCCTTCTTGAGCTTAGGATAATCTCTCCTATAGTTCCCATATTCTTGACACCCACAACATTGTATTCTAGCCATGTTCTTCTTCTTTTTCTGAGGACCAAACTTTCTAATTTGTCCCTTTCTTTTTGTCATTACAGCATAAGCTTGATTTTTCTCACCTGATCCCACATCAGATTTGGCCTTTAGTCTACATTCTTCAATCTTTCACAATAACCATAGATCCTAGAATGTAGTAGCTTCTTTCTTCCCATAAATACTTGAAGTGAAGTTACCCCACTCCTTCAGTAGTGCATTTAATACAACTCTAGTCATTTCTTTATCAGACATGACTTCTCCCAAATCTTGTAATTGATCCCAAATATCATATATCCTCATAAAGTATGAGGCTATTCCATCTTCCCTTGACATCTTCAGCTTGTAAATTTCTTTCCTTAATGAGATGACATCTCCAGTAGTGCTTACAGAGTACAACTCTACCAGTTTGTCATAGATTTCTTTTGAAGTTTTGAGTTTAGAAGCATATGGGATGAGGGTATCCTTGATGGATTCTATGAGAATCCTTTGAGACCTAACTTCCCCTTTCATATACTTGGCAAGATCTTGAGCATCTTCCTTTCTTAGTTTAGTGATGGAACCTTTGACATGTTCCATAACCTCATTTTCAATGAGACAGAGATCTATCCTTTTCTTCCATGCAAGGTAGTTTGAAGCCCCAACCAATTTGTTGCTTTCCTTACAAAAAAGACATTTTGACAGATTCATATGTGGACATATACTTACTTGATAGAATTCATCCTCTTATTATTTCTTCCTTGTTGTTGATGATGATATATAGGATGGAAAAATTCTTTTTGATGAAGGTATTTTTCTTCAAGAATGATCCTTGATCCCACAAGGAGTGAGATGACACTACCTTTTGATCTAGCTTCCTTTGGATGAATAGTCTTCAAAACACTTTGACTTGAGTGGATGTAGGGTTTTGGCCTTCTCCCTCCTGATGATGATCCCAATAATTCTTTGTAGACTTCTTTGATCTAGGGTTATGATGCTTCTTTTGAATTCAAGATGATCTTCGATTTGATCCCTTCCTTGCGATTTGATCCTTGAGTGTCCCTTGATAAGATTCCCTTCCTTGACTTAGTCACCTTAGCTCCGATACCATGTTGAGAAACCTAGGTCATAACAGTTAAGTGATTTATCATCTATTAATAATTGCTTGTGAATGATTTTTACTTCTTTAGATTAGGATCTTCTTTGACTTAGGTTATTAGTGTTCTTCTTCATTAACCAACTACCAATGCGCATTAAACCATAAAGAGACAAGAGACGCATAATATAGGCTATCAGCCAGGTCCAAAACCTCTCCTAATTGAGAGGAAGACCCAAACAAATTCTTCTTCTTATAGAGATTCCAATTGATGAATACCAAGACCAAGACCCTTGACCTATTTTCCACTCCAAGACTAAGACACAAGATCCTTAGTCAATGATAGTCAACCTTCAGCTCCTTCTTCCTTCTTGGCTTATTCTTTAACCTTGAATTCCTTATGCTTTATACATTCAACCTTCTTGAATAGCCCTTCTTCCACTTTCATCTTCTTAGGAGGACTACACTTCTTCTCAGCTTCCATTGCTACAACAGACTTCTCCTCGGATTTTACTACCACAATAGACTTACCTTCAACCTTCACTGCTGCAACAAATTCTCCTTCACTTCTGCAAAAAACTTCACGTATAGAAGGTTTATGTCATTAAAATAATCCCAAGAACACCCTTAAGAACTTCACTCTTCTCTTTTGTTACTTCGCTGGTTGGAAGGCTCTTCCTTTTTACCCTTTTGCAATTCAAACTGCATACTTGTACTTCTCTGAAATTTTCGATGATCTGAACTAAGGCCAGGCTACCTATATATAATGGTTTTCCCCTCAAATTAGCTGACATGAAGAGGGTGAGTTGACATGTTTATTGGAGGAGATAATTAATTCTATCTTGTAGCCAACATCAAGGAGAGGTCTTGTGCTTGTCTTGGAGGGATTTTCATACCTATTAAATGACTCATATAAAATGTAACATGCCCAAGAAGGGTCCTTCTTACATGACATAGACTCAATTTAACTTTTATGACTATATGACTTAATCCTAAAGGCTCAATATGGGGGCCATCACTAAAATAAAATTCATTGCTCACGAAACCCATGAGACAAGCATTACAATAATAATTTTATTTTTCTTCTTTTCATCAATTACATAAAATCACATTTACACATGTCATTATGAAGACCGAATCTAGTTACACTTTTCAACAAGTCTCTCTCTTTTATGACTAACGTTGACATGGATTCATCCATTTTAAGATATACATCCTTAAATGGTAATACTAAATATCCCACTAAGTTGCAAAAAACATTAGGCATTTGGACCTTGTTAACTATAAAATAACCTTTGATTAAATCTAGGTCTTTGGGTTGCTCATCATTTTTTCAAACCAAACATCTCTTGAATTCTTGTCCACCCATTTTTCCTTCTCTTATTATGAGGACCGAGGAGATACCAGGCCCTAATATTTATTTGATGGTTGTGGTTCCTCTTTTGAAACAAACTTACCATATACAAATTGGATTGTTCTTTTAGTCATTTATTCTATATTCTTTAACATTGTCTTCTCCCAGTTGCAGTTGGCCTATCTATTTCATCTTCTCATTCCAAATTGTGGACTATCATTCAACCTTGTTCCCCTGCCAATATATACTTCTTATTTTTCATCTCCTCCACTAGATCTCACTAAGAATGTGACTATTCATAACAAGAAGAGAAATAAGAAGCATGATGAACATTTGAACGTGTCAGACACTGGTATAACCCCTTCTATTTCTCCTCCAGATTTTGGTGAGATCTCTCCTAGGGCTCTTAGATAATTTATCTTACATTCTTTGTGCATATGATCATCATTTCTTTTAACATTCATGGTCAATGCCTCGAAGAAAAATTCCCTCAAACAAATTATTCAAAATCGTAACCCTTCGATGATCCTGATACAAGAGACCATGGTTTCGATGAACAAGGCTCATCCATATTTTTTAAGATTGTGTCCTGGATGGAATTTTTGTGGTGTTGATGCCCATGGCCTTTTTTTTTGTCTAACTACTCGCTGGGATACCAGAAATGCTAATTGTTTTGCATATAAATAATGTGTCAACATCTATCTTTCAGGTCAAATATGGGGTATTTCTAGAGACCTTTGTATCATTAATTGTTATGGGCCATACAAGGAGCACCTAAGTTTCTGTAATCAACTGATACTGAGTGGGATATTATTAGTTGATGATCTCATTTTGGGAGGGGACCTAAACCTAGTGAATCTTGGTGTGGAAACAGTTGCCTGGATCCTATGGTTGATTACTTTTTGAATTTATTTAGCTAGTATAACCTTTTATATGCTGTCCCATCCTTGGTGCAATCTACCTGGAATAATGGCCAAATTGGGGTGGATGGTATTGAAATACGACTTGATCATTTTCTGGTGAAGGTTTGTATTTTAGAAGTTTTTGGAACCACTAGATCTTGCACTCGACATGTGGGTATCTCATATCATAATACAATTTTCTTATAGTGGAAATATGATGTAAAACTATTATATCATCCTTTCAAATTCAATCATGCTTGCATGGAAAAGGAGGAATTTCAATAGGTTGTAAGAACATGCTGGAAATATACATCTGTTAATCGAGTAGGATCACATATGGACTAGATATGCTATAGGTTATGAAAGCTGAAGAGAGTGGTTAAAAATTGGGAGAGGAGAAAAAAGAAGAAAAGTTCCTAGGAGTTACTGGAAACCGATATCAAGCTAGAGATACTTGATGATCCCCAACAACCTAGTTTTCTATCAAAAATAGTTAAAGAGGTAGCTCTAGAACTTGATAATAAAAAGGGATACATCCTTATACTGCAAGAAGAAGAATGGAATTTAAAGAGCAGGGCTATATGCGTCACTCTAGGGGAAGAAAACACTAATGTTTTTCATAATTTTGCATCAAAAATGCATAAGGAGAACACTGTATGGGACTTTGAAAGATGAAGCTAGAAATTCACTACATAATGGGATCAATTATAGGCTAGAGTTGTTGGATATTTTGGACATTTATATATTTCTATAACAGATATTGAGATTGATACACAATTGAAGGTGAACAACTCATATCCCACCTTTTTCTCTCCTATGGATTCAAAAGACATTTGTAAGCTTGTCAACAAGGAAGAAGTGAAATCAATCCTGAAGACTTTTGACAAAAACAAAAGCATAGGTCTGGATGGTTAGATAGTGGAGATTTTTATCCACTTCTTTGACTTGATGGGGGGGGGACCTGGTATAATTGGTCGAGGACTCTAGGAAGAACCGAAGTGTCTCAAGCTCTTTAAAACCAACATTTATTGCTCTTATTGGTAATACCTCAAAGCCTGTTACTTTTAAGGATTTTTTACCCACTTCTTTGTGTAATATTATATATAAATTGATTTCTTAGGTGATTTCCATCGTACTCAAAGATAAACTATTAGGCTCTAGTATCTCGCTGCAACAGTTTGGTTTTCTTAAGGGGAGGAAAATACATAATCCCATTGCAATCCCACAAGAATGTTTACAGGTGGAAAAAACAAAACATTTGAGTACCCTTATTTTGAAGTTGGACCTTGTAAAGGCATATGATTGCATTTATTGGGGTTTTCTATGATGGGTCTTCACTAAGATTGGGCTCTCATTTGGTGTTTTTCAATGGATTAGGGGTTGTATTATCTCTATTCAATTTGATGTCATCATTAATGGTGTCCCATCCATGTTTTTTAAGGCAGCCATGGGACTACGCCAAGGGTTCTATTTATCTCCCCTACTATTTATCATTGCCATAGAATGTCAAAGTCATCTTATTCTGGAGGAAAAGGAGATGGACCATATTTTTGGCATTCGGGTTTCACATAACATTTTTGTCTCCCATTTACTTTTTGTAAATGATGTCCTACTATTTGGGATGGGAACACTTCTTGAATGGAGGTGATACTATATTATTATTGATGTTTTTAGCAAGGCGTCGGTCCTATTGCTCAACAATGATAAGTCATTTTTTATTGAGCATGAGGTCAACGAGGAGATTATTCAAGAAATATATCATGTTTTTGTTTTCAAGGTGATTAAACATACACAAGGTTTCACTTATTTGGGGTTTTTACTTAAACAAAATAAAAATTTGGTCTAGGATTGGAGGTGGTTCATAGAGAAATTGAGTCATATGCTGATGAATTAGGCAAATAAATGGTTGAAAATTGGAGGTAGACTTATGTTGGTTAAGGTTTTTCTCTAGAATCTACCCATCTAGTGGCTCCATATTGTTAAGATGCATACTTCAATTTTCTAGAAAATTAATTCCATGATTTTTTGTTTTATTTGGGGTGGAAATACAGAGCATCATAAAATTCAATACATGGCTAAATTAGAGTACTTTTTTAGGCCGCAATCATATGGAGGTTTGGGGTTAAAAAACCTCATTTGGTTTGGATGGGCATTGGCATCAAAAATGCTATGGAGGGATCTGTTTAAAGCATATTTCTGGAAATACATTTGCAAGAATAAGTTATTTTCTGAGATGATGATTAAGGACTAGATACGAACTCCTAATATAGGTACTCATAATCCATCTTTGATTTGGTGATGTATGCTATCAGTCATACATTGGATAGCATGGAATATAAAATGGAAAATTGGAGATGGCTCAAGAGTTAGGATTAGAGAAGGCTTCATTAGATCCTCCTTTGTTACTTTGCCTCAACAGTTCGATCATCTCTTTTAGAATAATCACGCAAATTTTTTCTTGCATCAACGTTGACACAATAAATTTTTTTATGTGATTATTCCGAAAGAGATTTAACCAATCATTATGAATCACAGAAGTACGAGTTTAGAAAAACAAAAACAAATAAATAAATAAAAATTTAAATAAATTTAAAATAAAATAAATAAATAATAAAAATAAAAATAAAAATAAATAAAATAAAAATAAAGATAAAAAATAAAAAATCATTAATCTCTTACATAGTTGAAGTTATTACTATATTAATCATATTAAGAAGAAGGATTTGGAGCACAATATTAGCACCACATGAAATATAAGCAAGATTAGTTCTAATTAATCATGGATTACAATTTGAAACTCAAATCAAGTATCCACTTCGAAGAAGTAAACTATGTTTGAAACCTCATCAGATCTTGAATGCCCAGATTAACGACTTTATTCATTAGTCATTAAATGTTGATTATACATGCATGCACACTGAAATGACTCCATGGACTAGCATTTTGTGAAGATTTATGAAGAAAATTACTCTCATTAACACAACACTTATTGATTTCCTTGTAAGGATAAAATATTACCCCGCACACTCATTTAGGTATTTTTACTCCTAATTTTCACCTTGCCACCTTTATAGACCATTACCAGAAACAAAACAATTTCCTTATGAGAAATTTTGGTTAGTTTAGCATATTAGCTTACAAATTTCTTATTTTAACAACCATTTCAATATTCATAGCTCTCATGGTTGCTTAATTGGTCTTTCCAGGTAAATTGGGAAAGAAAGGGAAGGCTAAGAAGATTAAGCCCATTATTAAGGAGTTGAAGGAAAAACCATACTGGAAGAAACAAATGCATAAGATACAAACCCAAATGCAACATTCTATAATGATACTACTTATAGAATAACAATGTAGGGCACCATGTCATGGGAAGAATTGTTCAATTTCTTCCAAAAAGAAGAGAAAGCCCAGTTAAAGGGTATACTTCAGAAGAAGATCCAAGCTCTAACACATACAATTATATCAATTTTCAACAAACTAGGCTTCACAAGCTCACGACTAGACTTGTCATGCTCCCCTACTAAGACATGGTAAAATATATCATTTATCACCCTAATCATCAAACCTGCACCATTGTTAATTATGTTGGTAAAGTAGTTGGTTCTTGAATGTTAAAGACTTTACGAAAAATATATAAATTAGAAACACTTGAAGTTTGTCTCAATTTCAATTATCTAGCTTAATTTGAAAGTAAAGTGTTATTTAAACATAAAATGTAGCTAGCTTAGTGTATAAACAAGTGGATTGTTGACTCCAAAGGATTAAAGACTAAAACAAATAAGACTTATCTCATTGGGAGATTCAAATCCCCACACTTGCTAGTGATAGTAATGATTTCTAGATTATATGGCCACCACAACCCAAATCATTTCAGAGGATAATGGGTTCCTTTATTTCCCAACATTGTCCAAAATGCCATGATTTTCAACTAGGAAAATATCTTGTCCCATAATTTGACTAATGCAATTAAAGAAACATTGTCTTCTCCACCAAGATTTGTGTAATAATATTTGCAATCATGCATTAGATATTGTGGAAGATTACAATATGCCATATCTTGAAAATATTGAAAGGGTGCTACCCTTGGTCATTTGCCTACAAGGTGTCAAGGAGCAAAAAGAAAAATATAAGGAACATATTGACGCTTTTTTTTAATGGTTTGTCATAGACATTCAGAAATATTTTTAAACTCCATATGAATGCATGTACTTCATTTTTTTTCTTCTTCTAAAATATTTATTAAAGAAAAAGTATGTATTGAAAAAAAGTAGGTGATGTCAGATCAATTTGAGTAATATCGATCTTGCACACCTAACTCAGTTCCTAATCTTTTCAATAATTAGACAAAATTATTCAAAGGAAAAGAGAATGAAATAGGCATGTCAAGAATTGGGACTAACCCGATTTAATTAGATGATGAATAACTAATGCAGGTGGATTCAACAACAACTCCAACAACAAATTTCTTTAGGAATTAAAATCCTATATGTTTTAATGAATTCTACTTTATTTTAGTTTCTATGTTTCACTTTAATTGAACAATTGTAGACATTTGATTATTGTATTTAAAGACTTTTGTGTATATATATGACTGACTCTCCTTGAGCAAGGAGGAGAGATTAGATCAGCCAGAACCTCGTGAAACATAGGATTCTCCTATTAATTAAATTCTGATAATTTTTAAAGATTTGAATGAATTGTCATTCCAATATTGTTCTTGTGTAATGGATCCCTATGGGTAATATATTATTATATGTGTCCATGTTTTTCCACTGAATATGAGAATTGATTTTAATGAATTATTTCTTCATATGAATGTTAACATACTATTTTTTATTTTACAAATGAAATGAGTATACACGCTTAACAATTTATTTAAGTTTTGAATCATTTTTAAGTACTTAAATAAATCATCTTTTTGCCTAATATTCATGCTTCAAAATAGAATTTGTTATCAAAGCGTTTGTTGGTCTGATGAATTTGTATTCGGAAGAGATTATTATTTCCTATCAATGATTTTGATCAATTTTGGAAGTTCTACAAGATTTTCATAGAGTCCATCATATGTAATGAAAATGTGTTTGTAGTATATTATTATATATAGTCATGATTTTATTTGATGCAAGATACAAACTCAATGGATAATTTCATGTTATGAATGTTAGAGTATCTATTTTGGTTATATATGTGTGTGTGTGTGTGTGTGTGTGTGTTTTCTCAATGTGTTTAAGTTTTAGATTATTTATGGGCTCCTAGATTAATTACCTTTTATTTGATAATCATGTAAATGTTTATAAACATACTCTAATTATAAGATAGATTATGCCATTCCTCGCATATTGGATTAGAATTGCATATAAATATCTTTAAAATCACAAAACATATATTTTCCCTTAACTCTCTCAACCAACACATAAATTTCCTAGGTGGCTTAGCTGAACCCACATTTTAGCCACACATGATTGTCATCGCTAACATCAGGAAGTCCAACACAAATCTTCAATTTGGTAGTTCTATCCTTCCATACTATTGATAACAACAAGCTTTCATTACATCAATAGTCAAAGAAATCTTAGGTAGCACTAGATATTTAGGTTAGTTAAATTATATTAGTATTAGTTTAGGCATTTAGATTAGATTAGGTAGTTAGTATAGGTTAGTATAGGTAGAGGGGCAACCAGGACTTTGTACCGATGAGTACTACCATACCAAATGATTAAGGTTCTAATTGAGGCCCTCATGAGGTTGTATCTTCTTATTGATAGCAAGAATTTTCCTTCCCATCAACATGTTTATATCTACAACTTGTGCTTCCAACCACACAGACCTCCCTCTATGAGAACAAGAGGGTTATTCACAAATTTGTTGAACATGACTGGGGTTTTCTGAATTTTGGTTTAACTAATATAGATCCCAGATCTAAGATTTCGGGGCATGTTCATTAGTTGTTATTTATTTTCTAGATCCATCCCATTCAAGTTGATTTTTAAATCAATTTGAATGGGATGGATTAGGAAAATCAATTACAACTGATCTCGATCCCCTGTAACTCCCCAAAATATACACAAATAAATCTCCTCTGATACCAATATGATCCATAAACCACCATGGATATTCCATTGAATAGTTTGTCACAATAGATCTGATAAAACTATACTTAAAAATACGAAATCTATACCATGCAAATTAATTTTAACTAGACTTCTGAATTTATTAAGTTTCAATTTCATGCATGCAATATGTAAAATGTGGGAAATAGATAACAGGAAAAAATAAAATCACTCACAGCCATAAGAACACAAGATATGCCATGGGAAACCCTTTCGAGAGAAAACCTACGTGGAAGGTGAGGCTACTTTGCTCTCTTTCTTTGAATGTAAAATGGCCACAAGTATAAAGAAGTAGGCCTTGATGGGTAGGATGGGGCCCCCTTGAGGAGACCCCCCCAATGCATCATTAAGTATGGGGCCCCCAGCCTTGAGCCTTGATGGGGCCTCTCCTTGAGCCTTGATGGGGCCCAAGTGCATCCTATAAAATTGCCAAAGGTGCCAAGTCGAAATGGGGCCCATCCTTGATCTTCGATCCTTGAACTTTGATGTTCAATCCACCTCAAATAGTTGGAAGGATTAAAACATCGAAAGATGGACTCCCGTTGAAAAGGCCCTTAGAGGCTAACGGCCCACTAGTTGGGGTCTCGAGCTACCGTCTCTTATCTAGCTACCAACTCGTAGCTAAATACGGAGGTGAGTTCATTACATGTTGGTTCATGGCTACCAACTCGTACCAGTACGACACTTTCTCAAGATACGACCCTATTGGGTTCACTTAAGGTGAGCTCAGTTCAAGTGGTTGGCCACTCTCGTTGCCATACCCTAGATGGAAGTTCCCGTTGCCTTGCCCTGGGCTTAAAACCAACCCTCTCTAACAACTAACTTAAGTATTTTAAAGTCAATGTAGAGAAGCCCAGCTATTGGGTTCAAAATTTAAAGGCGGTCCCATCCCCTCTCGCTACACATGTAAAACTGGAGAGTCATTACTCCCCGTGGAGAGGACCGACAATTGGGTTCCCAATTTCTGAGGAGTCAGGTCTTTGGTTGAGCCCACGGCCAATTCACCCTACAGTGAGGTGACCCCAGGTAGAGGTGAGGTTTTCGTTAAAGTAAAAGAGTTGTGTCAAACTAGACCCCTTAACAGCATTCAGGCTAAGACATCTCTTCTTCATGCTTCATATATTTTCCAGAGTAAATCTTATAGGACCCCTGAAAAACATACTGGCTAAGATTTACCCATTGTTATGACTATTAGGTTGACTCACTATCCCGCTTTTTCCCCATCCCATCCCTTATGGGGGAGGGGGTATCATTTTTTTTTTTTGTCTGAAGAGTGCCCTAGGAGGGTAGGGTATTTTTGTATACCCCCCAAATAAGGTTAAGGGGGTGGTTAAAAACAACCCTAGAAAGGGCTGATAAGTGTTGTATATCAACTTTCAAAAAGAGTAATGGGATAATCAATATTGGAAAAATACCAACTTTTTTCTTCATAAAAATTGAAAAAAGTGAGGATGTGTTAACACTTTGAGTTTTGTACCTTAAGAAGTAGGGAACCATACTTAATGATGCAAGGTGTCGAAAGTGCACCCTGGAAATCTTGGGGGCCCCATCAAGGCACCGAAGGTGGATCCTAACAAAAAGAACTGAAGGTGCATCCTAAAAATCTTGGGCTAGCTGTGAGAACTAAGGCTTTGTGTAATTTTGATATATTTCCACCTTGTATGATAATACAAATAGTGGGGTTTTTAGTTGAGGCTTTTTCCTGAATATTTTCTATGTTTCATGTGCATTGATTCTTCTATGGTTATATGTGTTTCGCTTGATCTTGCTCAAATATTTTAAGCTTCCACTAATTGATTATAGAAGTAGATTAAAGTATTTTGATTTATTTATATTGCATTATCAGGTTAATCTACAGTCAAAATTTCTACATGGTATCGGAGCCAAGTTTATTGGAGTTGTGAACAATATATTGAGAAGAGAATTCGAAGTTTGAAGTTCAGGGTTATAGATGCAAATTGAATTCATATCATACTTCAGGTTGGTCAATGGCATTCTATGTCTTGAGACTAGAGTATGCCTTGGATGGTAGCTAGAATTACATTGCATGGAAAGATCACATGGAGGTTGTATTAGAAGAAAACAGCTTGAAGGATTTCATTGATCAAGAAATCCCAAAGCCAGATTCAACTAACGCACAAGAGTTGGCTGAGGACGAGACAAATCATCCTTAAGGGATTTCAAGACCATATTGTCTCGAGTCTCCATGGGAAGGATACTCCATATTCAATGTGGAAGACATTGAAGGACCTCTACCAGAACAGTAGCGACCAGAGGAAATTGGCACTCAAGGATAAGCTTCGAAGACTTAAGATGGAGAATGATGATACTATTTCCACATATCTGAACAAGCTCACCACTTGCAGAGATGAGCTTAGCAATGTGGGAATAACTACTGCTGATGATGATATGGTGAGCCTCTCTCTCCTTGGCCTTCCAAAGAGCTGGAATAGCTACCAGGACTCTATGAATGAAAGGGAGAAACTATCGGATTGCGAACGATTGTGGTCAGATCTCATGCAGGAGGAGATCAGGAGGAGCACATGAGATAGTTCTTCATCCAAGGATGATGAAGAAAATATGACCTTAGCAAGTAAGGCAAGGAAAGGGAAGGAGAAGGATTCTCATTCCAAATCAAATTATTCTCATGGAAGGAAGAAGGTTGACAAGTCTAAAGTGAGATGATTTAATTGTCACGAAATAGGTCATTATGTGACTAATTGCCCATCGAAGAAGTCCAAGAAGGTATCCTCGTAAGGATCTGAAGGTAAGGCATTAGCCTCTCTGTTCGAGATGGACTTTACCCTCATCGCATGCATGGTGTCATCGATGATGGGTTGTGGTTAATATTTTGACAGAGGAGCCTCATTCCACATGATCGGTGCTAAAAGTTTATTCAGTACCTTGGAGGAGAAAGACCTCAAGATGTGCATAGAGATGGGTGACGATGAAAGGTATAGTGTTTCAGGAGTGGCACGGTTTCTTTTCAGAGGGATCATGGAGTTCTTATCACATTAACAGATGTGAAGTATGTGCCTGGACTGAAGAAGAATTTGGTATCAATCGTGATGTTGGAGGAAAAAGGCTACGATGTTGTTTTTAGTAAGGGAAAGGTTTTCCTTAGACACATCACCACGAGACAGGTGAAACAGATCGATTCACGAGTTAAGAACCTGTATGTTCTTGATGTTCAAGATGCATGCAAAGCCTTGAGGAGCAAGGCAAATGTTAGAGCCTTGGTGGTTGAGAGGGAGAGTAAATTACCTCTCAACATGCAGCCCCACAAAAGTCTCAGACAATTATGGAGGAGCCACAATTGGATAATTTAGCAGAGGGATCACATGCAACCATACCTCCAGGTGTGAGGTGGGGCGATGTGAAGTGATAGTCCCATGAAGGCTGAAATTGGGCAGGGTCCATTAAGAGGTTTTATCTCATGGATCGTACTTTACTACGGGAGCCCAAAGTACATAGTAGTGGGAGGAATCAGTGGGATTGATGTAGTCAGAGATCAAAGTTGCAGAAGCTAGAGAAGTCAGATACTGAAGAGCGAAGAGAAGGATTAACAACAGTTCTGAAAGGCTAACTCAGCAGAAACATAGAGTTTTTAGTTGACAAAGGCAATAGCAGTCAGAGACTTTGATGACAGATGCATCATACTGATTCAGGTTGGATGTATTTTTCTTTCTGGAGTTGCTGGAGCAACAAAACTAGAGAGAAGTGTTGCATGCAGAACATTCCAAAGGTTCAAGATAGAGATTGAGTTGAATTCCTTTCTTGTTGAGAGGGAGTGTTGAAAATAGCAACAAGAAATGATAAAAATAAAATCCAGAAATTCCAATTTTAATTTGTCCTTGAATTAAAATTCGAATTTAGTCTCACGAGCTGCTTGGAAATAATTAATTAATTCATTATGAATTAATTAGTAGGAGAAATTCAAGTTAGAAGCTTTTCTGAATTCATGCAACAGTTATCCCTTAAATTAAGGAGATTATCCCTTAATTAAGGAGATAAGATTGAGTTATATTTGAATTGTAATTAGTTAGCTCAGTTTACTGAGTTAAGTCCAGTTAAATTAGTTCCAAATTATTTGAGGAACTAATTGTAAGTTATCAGTCAGTTGATGCATGCATGCACTCAACTAGTGTACTCCAGATAACTGAAAATTCTCTCATCATTAACTCATGCATGTCTATTCTGAAAAAGACTCAGTTGAGCTAAATGTCAAGGACACTGTACTATCAGCTGCATGTTTTCTCCTATAAAGGAAATTCATGCATGCTGAACAAAAAAGGTTCCTTGAGGATTGTGTAGTTTTACATGGTGTGAAATCAATGTGAGTGATCAGTGTTCCACTTAGTAATAGGAGGATCACCCAGGAGAAAGTGCGCAAGGAAATAGGAGGCTTGGAGGGCAAAGGAGAAGGTTTGTGAGAAGCCTTGTTTGCCTGTGAGCATCCAAGAGGATTGTACTGAGAGTTGGCTAGCTGTGAGAGCTAAGGCTTTGTGTAATTCTGATATATTTCCACATTGTATGATAATATAGATAGTGGGGTTTTTAGCTGAGGCTTTCCCCTCAATATTTTATGTGTTTCATGTACCTTGAGTCTTCTCTAGTTATATGTGTTCCGCTTGATCTTGCTCAAATCTTTTAAACTTCCGCTAATTGATTGTAGAAATAGATTGAAGTATTTTGCTTTAGTTATATTGCATTATCAGGTTAATCTACAATCAGAATTTCTACATGGTATCGGAGCACTAAATGAATTAGGAGAAAAAGTACATTACTTATGCTTCAAATGTGTGCGAAGCCATGAGATTGTTGTAGAACAAGTTGATGAACACCAGATGTTACATTGCTATGCTATCGCTGCTGTGACAATGATATCATTAAGCGTCACTACATATTTATTGCTTCTCCTCTCTCGTCTCCTCTGAGCACATTTGCATTGAGTTGTTGACCAAAAAATTTGCATGTCTAAGCTTGAGAGCAGTTATCAACTTAAATAGAAAATATTCTTCGTAACCCTTTATTGTCTTTATTAACATAAAACTGAACCCAAAAAAAGCCTCTTGCATTTTCCTGTTTCCTTTTTGCGTTACACGTAATGGTAAAGGAAATATTATGTTTTACAAATATTATAGGGCAATTAAATGCATCAGAACAAAAATTATCGGTATAAAATTATATCATGACTTATAATGTAAATTTATGAGAAGGATAAAGGAATTCTGCTTTATGGAATAAATTACCATTATTCTACTTACCATTTGAGGATATTTGATCTTTACGTAATGGGGATCTGTTTTTTAAATAGATTAACATTTTTATACTTGAAACACATAATGAAGAACATGTAATTTCAATTATATGAAATTCATTAGCATTATATTTAACATTTGGAATAAAAAAAAGAGATTGAAACATATCTACTGCGCTAGGTTTATTGACATTATATTGATTAAATGGTCTGTGAAGTAACATCAGATAATATACAGGATATTATATTGATTAAATGGTATGTGAAGTAACCTCAGATAATATATAGGATGTTGAGTGGTAGCATGTTTATTCATAGTTGCAAGTGCAGTTTGCGCTTTTCATTTTTTATATTTATCCCATCGTTTTTTTAATCTATCAAAGTGGAATTACGTTGCACATTTTTAATTTATCGAGGTGGAATGATAATAGAATATTGAATAATTTTGTTATCAATATGTTTTTTTATTCTAATAACATTAAAATGTAAATGTAATATACATATTTTTAAGTTGGAGTTTAAGGTCAAGTATATCCAAATAAATTGAAAAGAAATAACGAACCATAATATTTAAAAAGGAGGTATGTTTTTTATTCTAATAACATTAATAATGTAAATGTATTATACATATTTTTAAGGTATAGTTTAAGGTTAAGTATATCTAATAATAAAGATAAATTGAAAAGAAATAAAGGAACCATAATAAAATGATGTGGCCGAGGGATTTGATTTGACATGTATTTTAGGAAGTGTAATATTTTTGTTGAAAATTTTTTTATTAATTTTTTGCTTAAGTCTTTTATAACATTTTTTCATGGAGCATTTATATAAGTTATGGAAGATTTTATGTGAATCTGATCACTTTTATGGAAAAAAAAAATCTCATTTGTTTGTGGTTACGAAGAATTTGTTATAGTTTTAGAATTTTCTCTTGCCATGATGAAAGAAAATGGGATGGTTTTGACAGTAAGATTATGGTAACAATGTAAACTATCAAATGTGAACCCTCAAAAACTCTAGCAAAAACACATAAAAAAACATGTTGGAATGAATATTTAGGTTTTTTTCTTTAAAAATGGCAGTGAAAATGGGAACTATTAAGAACTCTAGAAAAAAACATAAAAAACAACATGTTGGAATAAATACTTAGTTTTTTTCAACATTTTTAAAAATGGCAGTAAAAGTCAATTTTTTTTGTGCAAAAAACACTTACGATGGAATAACGTCTTTTTTATGGTAAATTTTCATATTTTTTTTAGCAATGATGTTTAAGATAAAATATCACGCTTTAAAATTCCAACAAGTTCAGCCATAGTGTTAAAGATAAAATACTTATAACTATTCTCAAACATAGCATTAAAGATAAAATATCATGACTCAGAAAAAACATAAAAATTTGACAAATTTTCAACCATCAATTCATTAAAACCAAACATCATGAATACAAAAAAACTTGGTTATGACTCAGAAAAAAACATAAAAAATTGACAAATTTTCAACCATCAATTCATTAAAACCAAACATCATGAATACAAAAAAACTTGGTTTTCAACCTATTTCAACCAACGACAAATGAGTTACTTAGTTTTTTTTCAACATTTTTAAAAATTGCAGTAAAAGTTAATTTTTGTGAAAAAAACACGTGTTGAAAATCATGAATACAAAAAACCTTATGTTTTCAACCTATTTCAACCAACTACAAAAAACAAACCTTAGGTAACCTATTTCAACCAAGTACAAAAAAAACCTTAGATTTTGAACCTATTTCAATCAAGACATTATGGAAAATATTTATGACTAACTAAAAAATTATACTAAGAATAATGGAAAATATTTATGACTAACTAAAAAATT
The DNA here is from genome assembly GCA_000404065.3 of Pinus taeda. Lineage (NCBI taxonomy): Eukaryota > Viridiplantae > Streptophyta > Pinopsida > Pinales > Pinaceae > Pinus > Pinus taeda. The sequence continues at coordinate 87,761 of APFE031333070.1, forward strand.
ATACTAAGAATAATTTATATGAAAAAAATTATAACTAACTAAAAATAAAATTAAGTAGAATTAATTTCTTTTTAAATTGTTAAATTTATAACAATTCTAAAATCTTAGCAACAATTGACATTATTGCAATAAAAAAATTAAAATCAACATCAAGGAGAGAAGTTGTAATGAAAACATAAAAAACCAACCATGAATGACACATGCAGTTGTAACGAAAACTTTTAAATCAAACTATCAATGGACACATACCTGAAATCCACCACGGACTTGCAGAAAATAAAAATAAAATAATAATAAATAATAAATAAAATTAAAAATGAAATATACAAAACCAAACAAAAAAATTAAAACATGAAAAAATAAAAACTAAACTTATAAAAAAATAAAAAGAATTTTGGAAGGTTGGGTTTTTCTCGTCTAATTTCTCTAAAA
>APFE031333070.1:89844-124216 GCA_000404065.3 Pinus taeda
AATTTGTATTTTTTGGAAGGTTATATTCCCAGTATCCAAAGATAGCATGAGCGAAGAAGAGTAAAACTGTGTCCCCCTTACCTCATTAAGGACCACAAGCAGATTATTCCAGGTGGCTACGTTTTTTTTGAATAAAGGTGGAGATTACCTGCCCTATACCCAAAGGCGTCTAACAAGAGTGAAGCAGGAATGAAGCCCTGTCTCCTTAAAAACCACTAACAAATTATTCCAAATAGCTAAAAAAATTTTAAAGGAGAATAATAACCTTCATACCCATTACTATCCTTAGTGCTAATTTAACTACTAACTTATTATAAAATTTTCCACTAAAAAACATCTAAAACACGTATATTTTCATCTCATTTAATTAATTTAATTTATCAGAAACTAAATTGAAATTTATTAATCGACATGAAAATACACAGCACTAAAGTCTTCAAAGCATTCCACGTAATAAATTCAAGAGGAGAATCAATTGAAAAGATAGATACTAGAACATTCCATTATAAAACATGCAGAGAATCAAATGCATTACAGAGAACGCCAGGAATCAGATTTACACATTGACTATGATATACAACCTTTCTCGGAAACATTTAGTTGGTTGGAAGGAGAGGATGCTTAGTGCTTTCTTTATTCTTCTGTATATGTGTATGTGCTGATGATATATGCACCGAAAAAACCGGCTGTATCTGTTGGAACCCGCCGAATAATATGCAACACCTTACTTTAGGGTACCTTTTAATGCCCTGTAAGTTTAGGTTGCGCACCGTTGGATTTTAAATAACTTTAATTCGATGGTGCGCATCTTAACTTACAGAGCAGTAAAAGCCCGCAAGAGGGTGCTTCTTGCTACCCAGCATGGCCGTGATAGTTGGAAGGATAAGCTCGCGTGCAGTACTTGTGGCTTCCTCGAAATCGGTTTGGGAGTCGGTCGATTCCATCACACGCCATCTGATATATATATACCGACTCCATCACACGCCATCACGCCATCTGATATATATATATATATCGACTCCATCACACGCCATCTGCTATATATATATATATTCATTCTCCGCAGCGTTTAACTTCACGGCAAAGTATTGATCGAGTCTATGGATGTAATGCCTGTTACTGCCATGGCAAAAGCTAGCGTGGCTGATCATGCTCTGGGCCGGTTATTGCCTCCCGATGCAAAGATTTTGAGATCAGTCGGTAAATCACAGGCTTCCCAAATTCACGTGATAAAAAAAGAGGTCCAATTAAAGCTGAAAGCTCAGGGGCCAGCAACCAATTTTGGTCAGGTACTTTCTATTATTCATTTCCAGCTAAATAGTTTTCATTTATAGATACCGAGTTAAAAAGGATTTTTGCAGGTTAGAGCCTCCCTCTCTCTCCTACATGATTTGACTGAATTTGGCGATGAAAATTATTGAATAGGTTAGCATTATACTGCAGCTAACTTTATATTTCAAAAACATAACGAAGTAAATTTAATTTCATACATTGCTATTGCTAGTTATTTAAGTTTTTGTTATGGTTTGTTTCTTTATCCGGCTTTCATGCTAAACTAACCAAAAAAATTTCTTACTTATTTTTTAGCGAAAAACTTTACTTAATTCAAACAACATATTAAAACAGATATAATACAATATTAAAACAGATATAATACATTAGATTTATTGGCATTATATTTAACATTTGAAAAAATATTGAAATATATGTAGTATACTATATTCATTAACATTATATTAATTAAATGGTATGTGAAGTAATCTCATGATGTTGAGTGGATTTTTTATTTATTTAGTATGCTTATTCATAAGTGCCAGTTTAGTTGGGCTTTTCATTTTTTATACTTATTTTTAGTGTAGTTGGGCTTCTTATTTTTTATACTTATTTTATTATTTTTTAAGATCTTAGTTTAGTTTAAATTTCTATTAATTAAATGGTATGTGAAGGATGAAGTTGAGTGGATTTATTAAGTGGATTTATTATGTATTTAGTATGCTTATTCACAAGTGACATTGTAGTTCGGCTTTTCATTTTTTATATTTATTTTATCATTTTTTCATATTTTAGTTTAGATTTATCTAATTTTATATTTATCATGTTCTAATAGACATCAAATTTCTTGGGATACAATTTTTCTTTAAATTATTATTTCTAAATTATTAAATCTACTAATGTTTATTATTATTATTATTATTAATCTTTAATATTAATATTAGATTTAATGATTATTTTTTACTTGTCATGTTAACAAAATTTATAGTTTTAAATTTTATATCTTTAAAGATTTTTAATATATCCATAAGATTATGGCTTTTCCTTTTAAAGATTTATTAATTAAAATAAATATTAAAAGAATTTGGAGTAGTATTTTTATTCCTTGAGTTGAATTGTATTGTTAGTTTTTTTATCTATATGGTTATTTTGACTTTTGTTTTGTACGGAACTAATTTTCTTATTTTTTATTATTATTTTATTAGAGATTGTGACATAATGTATCAAAATTAAATTATAATGTACTTTTATAATTTATTGAAGTCTTTGTTTTTAAATTAATGATAAAAATTTAAATCTGTTATAAATATTTTTAAGGTTAGGTATGTCAAAAAAATAAAGATAAATTGAAAAAAAATAAGGAAATCATAATATTTAAAATGAGAAAGAGAAAATGGAGTGTTTCGATTTGAAATATATTTTGGGATGTATAATATTTTCTTCACCGCACTTTTTTATGAAATATTTTCCATCAATTTTTTATTTAAGTTTTTTCCTAACATTTTTTCCATGATTAGTAAGGATGAACTACCTATTCAAGGAATGCATATCCAAAGGAAAAATAAATATCGATGAATATTTATAGATCATTCTTCCATTCTTCATGGAGCATTATTCTGCCAATTGAATATTTTTCTTCTACATGGATTATAGAAGACCATGTGTGAATCCCATCACTATTATGCCCATAATTGTTATACAAATTTTTCACTATTGCGGACAAAAGTGAATTCCCTAGATCTAGTGGTTTCATCTAGAACAACAGAAGACAAAGAGATTCAAGTTTTCCTAAGAAATATTAGAAAATAGAAAAGAAGCCTACATGGAATCTGTAGCAAGCCTTCCTTTCCTCCTTGCTTGTAAGCTCCAACTCTAGCTCCAAGTGTTATAATTAGAACCTGCACACATGAATCAAACAAGAAAAGGAACCACAATCCACATAGCATAATCTAAAATCTCTATTCAATGTCAGCATGGTATTGAAATACATGTAAACATAACACAACAAATATAGGAAAACAAGATGCTCTTTGTATTAACAAATATAAGAGAGAGTTAAAACCATGAATAGAAGTCAAACTTTGTAGTTGTCTCCCCAAGCTTACTTGTCCTTCCTTGTCAACAAGCACAACTCAACATCAAACATAATGCATGAATATGGTGACTCCTTTAGGCTCAAAGAAGCAGCATGAGAGTAGTATCAATCTCCAAAATCCAACCCAAACCTTATGGGAGGTAGTAAATTTATAGGATGAATGTGATTGTTTAGTATTTACAATTTGAGGCTTGAGATCTACATATGATGGGAGGATGAGCTCAAGGGATAAGAGATAAGGTCTCCAAGATAGGATCACATAGGAATTTGAGCTCTATATCTATCGTAAATAGTTAAAACTACTTTGGAAGAGGAATCTTCAGATATTTTTTAAATTTTTCCCAAACTTCTAGAATCAGTGCACCTGCGGAAGGGAGCAACATGTGTTGACCGGCACTGGTGCTCAGATATGAAACATGCGTTGAGCGCAAGTGGGCAAGCATGCAAGGAGCGTTGGGGCTAAAACAGTGTTTTTGAGCTAATTGTCCCAGAAACTTAAACTTTTTGGAGAAGTGATGCTTAGGGATTTGCGTATGGGTTATGACAAAGTGTTCTAGGATGTTGATTGATCCGGTTTGTAGGCCTTTTCTATTGATGTGACAAAATGGCATGTAATAGATTGCCCCGTAAAGTTCAAAGTCATAAGAAATGGTTGAGGAATGAAGTGCTTTACCTTGTGACAAGTCCGGATAAAGAACAAGTTGGTCGAGATCATCAACTATTACCCATGCTCAACATATAAGCCAATATTACATGTACAATGATAAAGAAGTCTCATCCACTAATGACATAGTGTGGATCCATGCTTGGATGATTGTCTGAATGATCATAGCCATCATACTTTGTAATCTTGTATGAATCCTGAAATCGCAGTCTGGATGGATGGAACTAGATATGTTGTCTTCTATCTTGTTCACTCGATCACTTGATAGTATGAGTCTAACCATGCGAATAAAATACTTGGAGTCGAACATGGTAGACACAATATGATTACTGGCCAATGATATAAGTCATTGACAGATGCGAGAGAAACCATCGATGATGTTATTATCTCTCAAGGTACTATAGTACAATCTATGCAGTGTGAATAGATGAGTTGAAGTAGAACACCACATAGAATCTTCTGGTCGAAGGCCAATGATGAGGACCAGTCGCCAAGAGTGAGTAAATGTGTCATTAATGTATGTAAGCTCCAAGGTACCAAAGGGATTTTAAGTCAACTTCCTGGATAATGAGTTAATGTTGACAGGAAGTGACCTGTCAGAGGAGGTCCTTAATGTATCCCCCATCAACGGCACAAAACAAGTATCAAGATTAGAGATGGAATAATGATTTGAAATTGGTTCAGGAACGAAAGACATGAATGAAGGATTTAAGGTATTGTAACAAATGCCAATTGAAGAACTTATTTTGAACATATTGATGACACTTAATGGAGTTGGAAGCATTGACCCCAAATCAAATACAAAGGATTTTTAGCATGGTATGATGAACCAAAGAGGCAAGCAAATTTCCCAACCAAACAATCTTGGAGATGAAGTGGAGTGTCATGTTCAAGAGCGACTCGCTACCCTTAATAGGTCAAGAACCTTGTTTTCCCAATTTCCCCAACAATTTTTTGTCAGTACATCTTTATTTTTTACAATATTGAGGAGGATAACATATGCTTGATCTATAAGATAATCCTTCAGATCTAGCCTCTGAGTATTCTTAACAAACCTTGAGAAGGAGTGGTTCGTTCCCATCATGTTCGATGAGTCCATCGTTGTTTCTTTTTTTAACGAATCCAACGAAGGTGAAACTCGACTTCTTTTTCATGTTTAAAGAGTTTGAAAAAGAGGTGAAAAAGAAAAATCCAATGGTTTCTTTTCATAAATTTAGTCTCTTGAGTTTGAAAAGGAACAAAACAATACTCAAGAGAACCTTTTAGTCATGTTTGACTAAAGTATTCATTTTTCGTAAATAGTCTATACTAGTCTAAAAAAGAGTTAAACTTATACTGAGTAGACATCTTTTTATTTATGTTAACGAGTTCAAAAAGATGAGTGCTCGACAATCTTTTCATGTTTTCAGAGCCCGAAAAGAGCTAAAAGAGGACTCCTCCAGGAGGAATGAATGGTATAAAGGGTAGCAACTAGTTTCAGTCATGATGGAAATGCTCAAAACACGCAAAGGTAAAAAGGCAAGCTAATAATACCACTCATCACAACGGTCCCTCAAGAAAGGGTAAAAATACCAAGTGAAAGCATGTGTTCGGCCAAGTAGATGGTGATGATAGAATGAGAAAACCAAGGCTCATTTGATAGAAATAGGTTGATAAAAATGAAAATCATGAAGGTAGGATGAAAACGGTTTCCTTTTTACACAAGCTTGAAACATGTGGAAACTATGCTTAAGAATATTTGAAGACAGTTTCATTTTTTCACAAACTTGAAACATCAAGAAAACTATGCTTGAGAGTGGTTTTATTTTTACACAAGCTTGAAATAGAGAAAAACTATGCTTGAAATAAGTTTTCATGCCCCTAGCATAATGACTCAATTCTAGGCACATGCCCCCCAAGCTTCATTTCATTCACCTAAGTAGACTACTAGTTACTAACATGTGGATGGAATGAAGGTTCATTTATGAGATCAAGTGAAAGACTTGACCAGGAATTTATGAGATCTAACCAAAGACTCAAATTCGAAGGGGATATGTTTCATTTTTTAGCAAGATTGACACAAGAAGAGAACTATGCTCATAGACCTTGTTTCATTTTTTAACGAGCTTGACACAAAAAAAGGAACTATGCTCATGACACTTTGTTTCATTTTTAAGAAGCTTGACACAAGAAAAGAAACTTTTCTCTTAAACCTTTATCATGGCCCCCAGGAGGCCATGGCTTCGAAGAGGTTCTCATCAAACGGGAGAATAATGCTCTAGGAGAGATACATATCAAATTTCTCATCAAATGGGAGAACAATCTCCAACTATTATTGGGTTTGCATCTGCTTTGCCCTAAATTTATCTTAAATTGCATCGGAACAAAGAACCTATGTGATTTTAACATGTCATAATGTATAAGCACATAGCAACTCTAAATATTTGTCTAATTCAAAATATGTTTACACAGCACATAGTTGATTAAGTTTGCATAAAAAAAGTATCAATTATCGAAAATGGATGCACAAAGAGTAGCTAAAGAAAAATAGAAACAAAAATCCCTAGATCCTGCAAAACAATCTTCACCTTCCACGCCTATTACCGGTGTAGCGTCATTCAAAACTCAAGAAAAGAGGAGAAATATTGGTTTTGGAAAACTGGTTATTCATGACTCATAAAGTCATCGAGATGTGCAAGATAATTTTCACAAGTTCCTTCTAGACCAGACACATACAGTTCAAATATCCAAGTCCAAGATTGTCATGAATAGAGAGATCATTCAACAAGCTATAGACATGGAAATTGATAGCAATGAACCACCTAATAGGTTTCTACTCATTTAGCAGAGAATCAGAAAATAATGGAGCAAATTGTAGAAGAGTACATTATTTTCGTTGAACTCCTATCATATAACAAAATGAAAAATATGACAAGACCATCAAAAAATTGAGAGTTGAAAAGGTAAGGTTGAAAATAAAAAGATTAATTATCAATAACACATGGATATTGATCTATTTGGTGTTGACACAATGGGGCTCATGGTATTTTAACAATATACTGATTATGCAATTACTCAAAATGTTACCAACATGCTTGCAGAATATCAGATGCTAAAAAAAAATAGAAGAACTACATGACATCGCAAATCTAGCTCCTCTATTAATGACTCCTTTGGCAATACGGTCACCTTAATTGTCAAGTTTTGTCGTTGTAACATCACAATCATTTAACAAGGTTGCGAATCTACTTAATGTAGTGCAGGCATATATCCTCGATAACATATGCTAAATATTAGAAATTATTCATGATGCATGGAAAGCAGTTTGCAATTTAATGCATTTGCAAAAGCAACTGTTGTTATTTATGAACTTGGTTAACTATAATCTTACAAAAGATAAGAAATTATTTAACAATGAATTAGATCCTTTTAACTGGAGGCTGCAACTACTCTCTCCTTTCAAAAAGCAAAACCAACAACTACTAGATAGTGAACGAGTGAATCAATTGGAAGTTGCATGGGCAGTAAAGATCACTACACTTGAGAATATCAATTATGCCCATAGTGACTTATCCAAAAGGAGAGGTGGTGCCTATCTCAAGGCAATGGATATTATAAATTCCTTAGATGGTCTGCGTATGTTGTAGGATTATGAGTTAATTTCAAATGATGGGCTACAAACTCAATTGGAGGAGAAAAAACAAAAAATGGTAGCGAAGTTTGATAGCATCACTGGTTTTACTGCAAAACATATTGACACATGTTGATTACTTTTTCCATGGTCAATAAGAAGAATTCCAAGTTGGTTGTCTAGGTGCAAGAAGAAACTAGGAAAATTGAAAAAAGAGATTTTCACTAAAAATGTGAAAATGGAAATTACAGTTGCCCCTGACAGAGACTACATTTAAAAAATGGTGAACCTATTTCTTCAATGAGTCATGGAATCATAATACATGTTACAATTTTTTTTTTTTTTTTTGGCTACAGAATCAACCTTTCAAGGAAGTGGAATACCAATTTCTACTATGACAAATCCATTTGCTTTACAGTTTTCTTTGCATAATTCTAATTCTATTAAGCAATTTTGTCTTTTAAGACTGCAATTTGAATATGATCTCAGACGAATCTGAGATATGGTCATAGTCATTGACATTTTATTTTGACTATAATTCTTACTAAATTTGAATGTGCCGAGAGGCGCTCTACAACCCAGTATAGGAGTGATGTGTAGGTTTAATATAAGAAAGTTTGTAAACATTTTCACATGTTGAATTTATATTGATATGTCTAATTTATAATACATAAAGGATTGGTAAACATTTACATGTCAGGGCAAATTATGAAGATTTTCTTTTTCAGTTGAGATACAATAGAGGCGAGAAGCGCTGGGGTTTCTTGCATTGCATTTTTCATCTCTACAGAGCCTACGCTCACCTATCGTTCTTCTCAAAATCCTAGATCGGTTTATGTGCATAGATATGGGTTCAGACAATGCGTATTTTTCCATTGTTATAGATCACGCTTTTGTAATCGTGAATCCATGGTTAAGCCAAGTTTTCGTGTTGCATCCAAAGTGAAACTCCAACAACCACTTGTACAGTTCAATGCAACCCTCCAACCTCACAGTGCTTGGATCTGAGGCTAAAGGAATTGAAATCATGGTTGGATGTGCATCAATCAACACGGCTACTACTATGACTAATGGAAATGGCAGCACCAAGGCCAAGAAGCACAACGCCCCCTGTAATTTGGCGTTTTGTTCACAATTGTCAAAGGGAGTACAAATCCCCACTAAGTTAAACTGGGGGCTAAATACCAAGGGTCATGGCAGAGGGGGATCCCTATGTGCTCACATGGGGGACAACTCTCTCATTAAAATTCCTTCACACATTGATTTCAAAACCGGTGTCTTCAAGAAAGAGAAGATCACTCTTACTAGCCAAGATGAGTATATTGCGAGAGATATGTTTGAGTTGCCCCCATTGGCTAGTTCAGATCCAAATGAGAGACAAGTAGAAGGGAGATCACAAGGTGTAGATCTAGTTTTAGAGGATTTGTTTTAGGTTTTGTATCAAAACCATTACTGTAAAATTGATATTGTTAAAGGTCCTGTGAAGAAAAATGTCCAAAATATGACAGGTATTCCTGCTTCATTACAAAGTTTGATTTTTTCCAGAAAAGTGTTGTAGGATGTGGTCCATTTGAAAGACTATGGTATTCAAAGGATCTCTACCACTATCCTGAATTCAAGACTGCAGGGTGGTGCCCCAGGAGAAAGTATACCACCTAGATCATCTTCGAATTGCAAGGGTCCAGCTTCATTCAAGGATGCATTAAGAGGGAATGATGCCACATAACATACAAAAAAATCCAAACCTGACAATCCCAGGTCTGTACATTGTGGAGAAGATGGAGAAATCCCCATATATGTCCATAGAATTACTATAAGTAAGTGGTATTTTCTCTACTTTGCAAGTAAAAGCTATCATATGTTGATTTAATGGTTTTTGGCCCAAATCTAAAGATCTAAATGAGTGGATCTACCTCAATTGGACCAGAGATTGCGACATTTATCTATGTGAAAAAGGTTTTTTTATGGTTCAGTTTGATACTCAAAAAGACTTTGATTGTGTCATAAATGAAGGACCATGGTTTTGGGGAAGGGAGGGTCTCTTCGTAACCCCATGGTTTCTCGGTTTTGATGCAAACTCAATGGTGGTTACAAAACTGTCGGTTTGGGTAAGGCTACATAATCTCTAGCCCCCCTTTTGGCACAAACAGGTCCTCGAAGGCATTGGAAACTTTTTGGGAAGGTTCCTAAAGATGGATCGAGAAAGAATGGACAAAGGTATCTTCACTTTTGTTTGTATATGTGTGGAGATAGATTTAAGAAAAATCCTTCTGAATTGTATTCGCCTGACACATCAAGACTTCAAGTGGACACAGTGGTTAGATTTTGAAAACATTGCATTTATATTCTGGATCTACCATCAAACAGGGCACTTGTAGAACACATGTAAATAAACAAAGAAAAGAATGAAGAAGATACCACAAAAGAAAAAAGGATGGAAATTCACATACCCTCCTTCAAATGATGAGGATGAAGAAATGGATGAGACCCGACAACATCCAGAGACACGAAATCAACAAGTTTCTCAAAAGGAGAGAGAAGAGAAGCAGGAGGATAAAAAAAAACAAGCAGAGAATCCAAATAACTCAGGAGTGGTTCTCATCTTTAAGAACCAACACAAGGAAAGGAGAAACAATCAAGGCATAAGTGGAACTAAGCTAACTAAGCTATATCATGTATCTCAGAGCTCATATTCAAATAAAGAAGGCCCAAACATTTCAGGAAATAATAAGTTGACAATTGTTACTAATACTCCATCACTTGGGGTTTGGAAAAAGTAATATAGAGCTTAGAGATGTTGTAGTGTCCTTAACAAGTTAAAAGTAATAAAAATAATAAAATTCAATTTGTTACATTGTAATTTTGTTTTTATTAATAAAATTATGAATAATTTTTTAGAAAAGAAAATCATAATATATCTATTGCATTAAAATATATAACTTATAAGTAACAACAATAAATTAAGATCCATTTTACCTTATAAAATAGAATAATGATTATTAATAAGCACATCAACATTTTTATACTTAAAATATAACAATATGTTTGTCATAGATATTATTATCATGTAAATAGGCTTTGTTACAATACCATGAGCCAATACCATGGTTCATCAATACAATATGCCCATAAACGATTTCTCATTTGAAGTTAAGATCCATTTTACCATATGAATTAAAATAATAATTTTGCAACCATATTTAAATTTCATTAATAAGCACATAAAAACTTAATACTTAAAATATGACAAGATTTCTTACCATGGATATTCACCCTCACTTTACCATGGATATTATTAATCATACCATACCATGGGCCAATATGATGGCTCATCAATACCACATGCCCAAAAACCATCTTTTATTTCACAATCAAAATAATGCTTACAATATAACAAGATTTTTAACCATGGATATTCATCCCACTTCACCATGGATATTATTAACCATATCATACCATGGGTCAATACCTTTAATTTTATTTTATTACATTTTTTGGCCATAGACACTCTCCATCTAGTATGGAAGAGACATCTTGATGTCCTCCTATATTATGTTATCTAAACATTTTTGACCCAATCAAATTACAAAAAATAAATAATAAATTATTAATTAAACATTTTTGACTTACTGAAATTATATAAAAATAAAAGTTAAATGAAAAAATAAAATCAATAATTGAACATTTGGAAATTTTCTTTAGTTGTTTGCCAGTGTGATAATAAAGACACATTACAACTGTGGAATACCCTTGACCCGTCTTAACTCTGGATCTATCAAGCAGTGAGATGGATCAAATCTCAAGTGCAAGTCTATTCCCTTGACCACATCATCAAGGACGACTTACCTAGGGTTTGCACCTCAAGAGATTTGATCCCTCTCAAAGCTTGATAAAATATGGATCTAGGCTAATTTAATTATTAATTTTATTTTTATGAAATTTCACTAAGCCAAAATGTTTTAATTAATAATTTTGTATTTTATTTTCATTTTTATTTTATTGTAATTTGACTGTGAAATGAGAGATGGTTTTTCGGCATGTGGTATTGATGAGCCATGGTATTAGCCCATGGTATGGTATCGTTAATAATACCCATGGTAACGTGGGTTGAGTATATATGGTTAAAACCCTTTTTATATTGTAAGTACTAGTTTGATTGTGAAATGACAGATGATTTTGGGTATGTGATATTGATGATCCATCTATGGTTAAAAATAGTGTTATATTGTAAGTATTATTTTGATTGTGAAATGAGAGATGGTTTTTGGGCATGTGGTATTGATGATCCACCCTATTGGCCCATGGTATGGTATGGTTAATAATATCCATGGTAAAGTGGAGGTGAATATCTAAGGTTTAAAATCTTGTTATATTATAAGCATTAAGTTTTTATGTGTTTATTAGTGAAATTTAAACATGGTTACAAAATTATTATTTTAATTTATAGCTACTACTTATATATTATATATTTTAATGTGACAAAGATGTATATACATATCTCAAAAGTAATTATAATATTTTTTTTAGATTTAATCAAAAAAATGTTATAAAATTAAATTCAAGTAGAACATTTTGAATGTGAAATGAAAGATGGTTTTTTGGCATATTGCATTGATGAGTCATGGTATTTGCCCATGGTATGTAGCAAAGTCTATTTACAAGTTAATAATATCTATGGCAAGGTGGATGTGAATATCCATGGTTAAACATATTGTTATATTGTAAGTTTATTGTAAGTATTAAAGTTTTTATGTGCTTATTAATTAAATTTAAATATACTTACACAATAATTATTCTATTGTATAACGTAAAATAGATCTTAACTTATTGTTGCTCCTTATATGTTATATATTTTAATGTAATTTATATATTATGATTTTTTCATTTTAAAAGTTGTAGTAATTTTTATTAATAAAAACAAAATTATAATGTAACAAATTGAATTTTATTATTTTTATTAAGGACATTACAACATCTCCTTTACGTATTATAAATAAGACATATTAATATAAATTCAACATATTAAGCCCACATGTAAAAATGTTTACAAACTTTATTACATTACACCTACACAACATCTCTATACTAGGTCTTACATTACACCTACATATCACCCCTATATTAGGTTGTAGAGTGCCTCTTGGTGCAAAGAACGAAATGTGAAATCGACATTAACGATTCACCTTTGTCAGTTTTCGGTTCACATTTGGCAGCCATCTGTGCGGTAGAGTGCCTCTCGATGTAAAGAACGAAATGTGAAGTCGACATTAATGATTCACCTTTGTCGATTTTTGGTTCACATTTGGTAGCCATCACCCTTATATTGGGTTGTAGGGTGCCTCTCGGCGCAAAGAATGAAATGTGAAGTCAACATTAACGATTCACCTTTGCCGATTTCCAGTTCACATTTGGTAGTTTCTTAGCTAACTATCTTGTGCAGAGAAGTGCAGATGCAGCTCAATGAGTTGCTTCCATAGCATTATGAATTATTGTCACTAGTTTAGCAATGCAAAACTTTAATATTATATGTTTTTAATGAGGTGTTATATGTATCTTGTGTGGGTAATCAAATGGGCATTATTGAATGTGGAGTTTCCAATGTCAATGACTTGCATTATTGACTGCAGAAGTAGTTGTGTGGACAAAGTTGTGTGGTGAGAAAAGCATTCTTGAATAAATATGGAATAATAAGAATGAAATGTTTGTTCATTTTTGGTTCGCATTTCACAGTTTCTTAGCTAACTATCTTATGCGGAGAATTGCATATGCTATGCACCTCTGCACAATGAGTTCCTTTCATGGTATTACGAATTATTATTATTAGCTTAATAATGCAAAACTTTAATATTATTTGTTTTTAATGAGGTGTTATCTTTAGCTTGTGCGAGTAATTGAATGGATTGAATGCAAAGCTTCCAATGTCAATGACTTAAGGCATTATTGAGTGCGGAAGTAGTTGTGTGGACAAAGTTGTGCGAAGGAAAAAGCATTCTCGAATAAATGCAGAATTTACTAAAGATAATTAAGTATACAAATCTCTTATTTAATTTTTATTTTTAATTAATATAAGTTCTTAAGCTAGTTGTTCAAATGTCAATTAAGGGTGTTATTGAGTGCGGAAATAGTTGTGTAGACTAAGTTGTGCATATGTTGTTGTGGGACGTATTTCACAACGTATAATAATTAATTAATACTAGTTTTGAATGTAAATTACTGAGGGTGTTATTGAGTGTGGAAGTAGTTGTGTGAACGAAGTTGTGCGAAGATGGTTGTGTGTATGCATAGCTTATGTGGAACTAAATAAGAATTTAGCTATTGTTAATAATGGTTACAACACTTCCGAACAAAAAAATGAAATTGTAGGGCATACTAGGTGAGGACCTTTGGCAATTTATGATTCCTATTTTCTAGTTTTTTAGCTAACTATCTTGTGCGAAGAACTACAGATGATTTGCACAATGAGTTACTTCCATAGTATTACAAAATATTATAATTAGTTTAGTAATGAAAAACTTTAATATTATATTTTTTTAACGAGGTGGTATCTTTAACTTGTGCGAGTAATCGAATGGGCATTATTGAATGTGGAGCTTCCAATGTCTATGACTCAGGGAATTATTGAATGTGGAGCTTCCAATGTCAATGACTTGGGGCATTATTGATTGTGGAAATAGTTGTGTTATCAAAGTTGTGTGGAGAGAAAAGCATTCTCGAACGAGTATGAATTAAATTACAAATAAATGATAAAACACCTATGTAAAAGCGAAAGACAATGACATATTTCAAATGCAAAACAACATTCTCGAATGATGATCAAATACGGACCCCACGCTAATAATGAAATGCATAACAAAAACTATATTACGTCGCAACTATTCCCCTTGTTATAATACCATCCAAAAATAACTTATTTAAAGCTAAGAGAATTGGTAAAACCCTTAGAATCTATTGTGGATTTTCCCATCTTAATAGTCATTTCCAAAGTCTTAGTTGCAAAAATAAAGACTTAAGTGCAACAATAAAATAGAATATGATAAAGCAAAGCTGTGTCCATTACTCATAGACATATTAGTAAGTTTAATAGCAATCATGAGCTTAGAGCTACTCCTTTCCTTTAGAGAAGGTTCCATTAAAACCTTTTAGATCCGAGGTATTATCTTTCAACCATTTCATAATGAGGTTTTCAAAATTAGTCTTAAAAAAATGTGACAACAAATTCAAAACGAATATTTGCTACTGTTTTTGTTTAATAGAGTCTAGTACTAGTGATAAGATAGGGAACGCTTCAAAATAAAATATTAAAACTCTTTAGATATCCCATTATGACCAACTATCTAACCTCTTTATGGTAAGATTTTTCTTTTTTTTGGCTTTTATTATAAAATTAATTTACAATTTTATGAGGGTGAGGGTGGGGGTGGGGTGGTGGTTGGGGGTGCGGGAGATATTTGGCACTTCCCCTCCCTCATAATTGCCCATATCCCCGCCCCACCCTCAATATATAGTGGTGGGGTGTGGGAGTATTGGGCAATTATTAGGGGGGAAGTTGCCCATATCTCCCATTCTCCCACCCCCACCCTCATAATTTATTTGGAACTTCCCCATCCATAATTGCCTAAATTCCTCCCGCACCCCACCCCAATTTATTGAGGGTGGGTGCGGGGAGATATTGGGCAATTTATGAGGGTGGGGAAGTTGCCCAATATCTCCCAATATCTCCCTGCACCCCCACCCTCATAAATTTGAATCTCCTCCCCATATCCATGGAAATTTTTTATCTACTTCTCTTACTTTGATGAACTTCATATGGGCTTCATGATGAACTTTGCATATTGGTGATGATTAACTTTGTTCAATTTTTACATTTTATGAATTCATTAAAACACAAAAGTAATATTAAATGATCTAATCATCACTTTGTCAATTATATTGTGAAGGACATAGTGGATTTAAAAAAAAAAAATGGCCAATCAAATTGTTTTTTTCCCTTAAAATTATGGAAATTCCAACAATATTTTGATAAAATCTGGTAGGGATTTTTGTAAATCCAAGTTACAGTAGTCTAACTTCAATATTTTGAGTGCCCCATAAGTTTTTGATAGTGTTGAATCTATTTTCACCATCAAAAATATGATTCAAAAACTGCAACTAGCACTTTTGACCATCCAAACAATTCATCTACCTAAAATACCATAAAATTACAAATATACAGATATGGGTAAGTGATTTTTTCAAATCACTAACACAACATATAAAATAAATGAAATAAAATACAAGTATACAATATACGCATTAGCAGTATAACAGAACATCTAAATCAAGTGAAAGTGATCACTTTCCTAAGCCCAGCAAAATCCTTCACACTCAAAACAAACATATTTTGGTAAAGTGGTCTACTTCCCAAACCAGCAAAATCTTTCACACTGAAAAGAAACATATTTTGATAAAATGGTCTACTTCCCTAAACCCAACAACATCCTTCACACTCAAAAGAGACATTTTGATAAAGGCCTGATGACGTGGTGACCAGATATTGCCTTTATTATTAAAAAGTTCTACATTTATTATTAAAAATTAAAAAATATGGTAAAGAGATAACACTTCACATCTGGAACAAATCAGCAAAATAGTAACAACTTAAAATTGACAGTAGATACAATATTTATAAGATTCTAGAAGATGACTAAGTCAGAATCTCTGCAAAATCAATAGGCCTGGGAAAACCCTAATCTCACGTAATTTTGAGGGTTTGTGATTAAAACGAAATCTCCGTACGTAATTTTGAGGGTTTGTGATTAGAACGAAGTCTCTGCAAGATGAGAACCTCTGAAGATCAGAACATTATCTTGCGAACAACTCAGATCTGTGACACATATATAACCTTGGTGAGTTCAAAACCTTTCACCATTGTTACCGTAAAAATATATAGAAACTACTTCAGCATCTGACCATCCAATGCACCAGATGCTCCGTATTCTACAGACTTTTTCTGCCACGAAAATATGGTACGAATCATTTTAGAAAACAGTATTTCTTGTGACACCAATTTGACCTCTCTTTTTTTCTAATGTTTAACGCAGATGGGATACATCTGAGATAACTGCATATTTTCTTATTTGAAACTCTTATTCCAATCACTGGATTATACACACTCTGTTACACGGATATAAAGAGGAGTTTGAAATGAGTTTGGAATAAATAATATTGAAAAGATAATGCTTAAAAATGTTCAACCGCAAATAATAACCCTCCTTTAAATACTTATACATTTCCCTCCTATTAATTTGTTTCACGTTAATGATTATTTTTTTATATTTATTTTTTATAATTTTAATTTATTATTAAAATATAAATAAATTTAACTTAAAATTCATAAGCAAGGAGTTTCCTTTCATCTCATTGTTAGTGTTGTTAGAGCCTCCGCCTATGCTTTAAGCCAACATTTAGCTACCAATCTTCAACAATTTGTGGGTTCCATGTCCTTATATATCAAAGATTTTGTTGATTTCATTCTTAAAACCAAAAACATCTAAATTGACGGGAATGATTTGTTGGTCTACTATTTCTATTTTCACCAAGATCTCACTGCTTGAAGCTTTAGAACTAATTTCGCATTAATTGATGTTGAAACCTTGAACCTAATTCTAATTTACCTCATCTTTACTTTCTTTTCTTTTCAAGGTACCATCTATGACCAGAGGGAAGGTACAACTATGGGCTCCCCTTTTTCTCTGGTAGTTGCTAACATCTTTATGGAACACTTTGAAGCCAGAGCTTTGAACTCTTGGCATCTTAAACCCAAGTGTTGGTTCCTATTTGTTGACGACACATTTGTCATTTGGCAACATGGTTATTCTGTGCTCGATGCTTTTCATTCTCATTTTAATATTATTTCCCCTTATATTCAATTCACTATGGAAATCGAATCAAATAAGTCCCTTTCTAGTCCCTTTTTTTCCTTCATGTCTTCGTTACCCAACTCCCCAATGGAACCTTCTCCCATAACTTTATAGAAAAAAGACTCACACTGATCATTATCTTCCAGTCCTTTCCCATCACTACCCACTCACACTGATCATTATTTTCCTATCCTTTCTGATCGCTACCCAGCCCATAAATCAGTTGTTCTTGAAACCCTCATTTCTAGAGCTTTGAAAATCTCTCCCCCTAGTTGCCTTCAGCTAAAAAATCTCATTTGTTCCAACCTTGCAAAGCCAATGGCTTTAAAAATTATCTAATTACCAATGTTTAATTAGGGTTTAATTTTATTTAATTTATTTCATCTCTCAATCTTTTAATTCCCAATTAAGAAGTTAGTCAATTTGACTAATTCTTATGTTATTTTTAGTTATCAATTTTGATTTTAATTTTTCAGCTATGTATTATTACACTAGAGTAGATACATTTTAAGTCCAGATCTATCAAGCCCTGAGAGGGATCAACGATCAAATATCTTGAGGTGCAAAGCTCTTTTCTAAATGTAAAACTTGAAGAAAGGTTTGCACCTAGAGGGATTTGATACCCCTCGGAGGTTGATAGATCTGGATTACCTTCGATAGATCTCGATTTTAGATGGATCTAGGTTGGTTCAATTATTAATTTTTTTTCGTTTAATTTTTATTTGTATGTAATTTCTTTTTTCTTTTCTTTTTTTGACTAGTGCAATGGGCAATGGTGGTGGTATCATACTCACATTACACGGTGTCACACCCCCAATTCTTTTTTCGTTAAATTGGTCAGGTGTCGCACCACCTAAATAACTAACATTCACCATTGTTATCTTACTTTACGAACTACGCCTTAACATTCATCATTATACATTAATAGCATATTAATGTGCGGAATCCATTAATATAATAATATTATAGAACAACAGCAAGAACACTTCATATGCAATGTAAATATTTTATTATATGAGAGAATAATTTTACAAATGACCAGGAGTATAACTCAACCAGCGTTACACCCGAGTCGGGCGCCCACCCATGCAAGAGCGCACGATGGTCTCACCACAACCCAACAACACGAGTTTCCTTTGCCAAGATGGGCGAGCGCGCCCATGCACGACCCTTGTCCAAAACACAACCTAAACTTGTTCAAGTTGTTTGGCAGGCGGGCACCTTAGAACGCCCTCCACCCGTGCCCTCAACCACTTCTAACACCATGCAAGAACTCGTGTATACCGCCCTGCAAGCGGGCGCATGACCTACGCCTTCGCTGCGGTCTTTCCACCTCTTCGCACTTCTGTTTTGTTGATCAAAGGTCAAACTTGCGATGTCCAAATGCATCCTTCGCTCGCATGTATATACGCCTTATGTGTGGAGGTTGCGCCCTCGGCCAACCCTCCATACTTCTTCCAACTGTCGCGTCCATCAAACCATATAGCGCCTTATGTGGGTCGACTCACCCATGGCGCGGGAACGCCCCCCAACTCGCCCTCCATTTGCCTTCGTTCATCGGTCGGCTTGTGGTGTGACGAGCTCCTCAACCCACCTTATAAACTCAGAACGCCAACCTGCCCGCGCACATAACATACGCCTCATTCTTTGGTCGCTCCTTCATCTAATTCATAAGTTAGTCGCTTCGCACGGCGAGTGGAGGGTGTGCCCGGTTGTCTGCCAACCGCATGGCGTTACATCCTCCCCCACTCAAAATCATTGTCGCCCTCGACAATCCCGACTGCCTCAATATCTTTCGTTCATACTTTGCAATCTTCTTCTTCCATCTCCAAAGCGAGTCCTCTGATTCCCAGCTTTCCTCTTCCGGTGCATTCTTCCATCTGACAAGATACTCCCGTTTCATGTGGCAACCAATCCCTGTAGTTTTGTAGCTCAAAATCTTATCCAACTCCAGTTCTGGCTTGTCCACAATCCCGGCTGGTCCTCTCGGTGGTTCAGCTCTCTCTGGATGATCAGCATCAAGTCTGCATCTCTTCAACTGACTTATGTGAAAAACAGATGCTTCATGTGCATATGGTGTGGAAGCTCCAACTCATAAGCAACTTCCCCCACTCTCTTCTTCACACGGAATGGGCCCTCATACTTCCATGTCGGTTTGCTCACAGTCCCCTTGGCTGGCTAAAACTGCTCCCCGGTAATCCTGAGAAACACCATATCTCCCACACTGAAGTGCGCATCCCGTCTTCCTCGATCAACTCATTTCTTCATTCTCCTTACAGCTTCGTGCAAGCACAACCATGCCAACTCCAAGGTCTCATCCCAAGCCTTCATGAACTTCTTCGCATGAGGACTCCTCAAGAAACCTCCTGTCACTACGGTATGCGGTGCAACCAACATCTGCCCATTCACCAACTCAAATGGACTATACCCTGTCGTAGAACTCTTTTGAATATTGTAGCTGAACTGAGCAATATCCAAGAGTTTAGGCCAATTCTTCTGAGCAGTCGTCACATAATGTCTCAAGTAATCCTCCAGCAATGTGTTGATCCTCTCGATCTGTCCATCTGTTTGTGGATGGTAACTCGAACTCATCAACAACTCTGTCCCAACTAAATTGAACAATGTGATCCAAAATATGCCTGTAAAACGCGGATCTCTATCCGACACAATGCTTAATTGCATCCCCCAATACTTCACTATGTTCTTAAAGAACAAACCCACAATCCGCTCGGCTCCATAAGGCATCTTTGTAGGAACAAAGACAGTATACTTGGAAAAATGATCAACCACAACCATAATCCCATTATACCCCTGAACCTGTGGCAACTGAGAAATGAAGTCCATCGAGACACTCATCCATGGCCTCTTAGGAACCGGTAAAGGCTATAACAGTCCTCCTTGCCTTTGATTGTTTGATTTGTCCTGCTGACAAAGGATGCATGTATGTACATACTCCTCCACATCCTCTCGCATCTTCTCCCAAAATAATCCTCTCTCCAACAATGCCAAAGAACGATGCTGCCCTGGGTGGCCAGCTCACGGTGAGTCATGGCACTCCTTCAAAAGGTGCCTCCTGAGTCCAGATGATTTTGGAACATAGAGCCGGTTTCCAAAGAACAAGAACTCATCCCGTAGAAAGAACTTTCATGTCTTCCCTTCCTTTATCCGCTTCACTATATGTTGCGCTAAAGTATTGGTTTCAACACTTTCCTTGAGCTTATTCTACATCTCTTCTGACATCTAAATTCGACTCCTACTCCTTTTCTGCCCGGTCTTCTCCCTCCAATGCTGCAAGTTGTCCCTTCCTGCTAAGGGCATCTACTACCGCATTGTGCCTTCCCGGTCTATACTCGATAGTCATGTCGAATTCTGCCAAGAAGTCCTGCCAACAAGCTTGCTTCACAGAAAGCTTCGGTTGTGATGCAAAATAACTTGCTGCAATGTTGTCAGTCTTGACAACAAACGGATTCCCAATCAGGTAATGCCTCCACACATGAAGATAGTGAATGATTGCAGTCATCTCCTTCTCATGAACCGGATACCTTCGTTCTCCTTGCAACTTTCGACTCTCATACGCCATCGGATGCCCATCCTGCATAAGAACCCCTCCTATGGAAAAATCCGAAGCATCAGTGTGTACCTCAAACGGTCTCTCAAAGTCAGGAAACTTCAGTATCGGTGCTGTAACCATCCACTTCTTCAAGTCATCAAATTCCTTCTGACATTTATCCGTCCAACTCCACCTCTTGTCTTTCTTCAATAGGTTTGTCAGTGATGATGTTACCTTGGAGTACCTCTCTACAAACTTCCGTTGGTAGTTGGTCATGCCCAAAAACACCCTCATCTCATGGACATTCTTTGGTTCAACCCAATCCTCAATCGCCTTCACTCTGCTCGACTCCATCCATATGTAGCCTTGACCAACTATATGCCCAAGGAACGGATCTCGGTCTAAGCGAACACACACTTAGACTTCTTCAAGAACAACTGATTTGCCCTCAATGCCTCGAACACCATCGCCAAGTGCTTCTTATGATCCTCCATGGTGTCATTGTACACTACTATATCGTCCAAGTACACTACTACGAACAAAACCAAGTATGGTCATAGGACATCATTCATCAAAGTGCAAAACGTAGTAGGAGCATTGCACAACCTGAATGGCATAAAAAGGAACTCAAAGCTACCGTACCTTGTTACTATCGCGGTCTTCTTTTCATCTCCTTCAGCTATCCGCACCTGATAATATCCATGCCTCAAGTCCAACTTGGAAAACACTCGGTCTTTCACAAGCTTGTCAAAGCAATCAGCAGCCAATGGAAAAGGATACATGTTCCTTACCATCTGCTTGTTCAATGCACGGTAATCACAGCACATCCGTAGCTCATTTGAATCCTTCTTTCACTAGAACAATACTAGAGCTCCATAAGGGGACCTTGAAGGTCTCATGAAACCTGCATCAGCTAACTCCTTTAGCTGTCGTTTCAATTCGTCCAACTCAGGTTCTGACAACCAATAAGGTGCTTTAGCCGGGGGTTGCTTTCCTGGCTCAAGCTCAATGCTATGGTCCATTACACGCCTTGGTGGAAGTTTCTTTAGTAGCTCATCAAGCATCAAATCTGCATATTTGGTCAACACCTCAGAAATCTCGACTGGAACAGGCATCCCCACTCCATCACCTTCGACTCCCTTGAACATCGTTGCACATGTCTCCATATCTAACTCCTTCATAGCCTTCTCCAAACTTAGTGCAGAAACATGCTGCACCTTGACTTCCCTCCTTTGCCTATAAGTGGGCAAAGTCCAAGTCTATGACTGTCCAACCAGCACCACCTCATCACAGAAGGGGACAACAATAGCCTTGTTGCCCTTCAAGAAATCTTGTCCGAGTATCATATCAAAGTCGTTCATCTCCATCACCGTGAAGTCCAACTGACTCTTCTAGTCTTTTATCTGCACAGGCACTTCGTGTCCCAAACCCACCACTTTAGCCCTAGATTTCACTGCCTTAACTTCCACATTCGATGGGAATATCATCAGCCCAACCTCCTTTGCTAACCGTGTTGTCATGAAGTTATGAGTGGCCCCCATGTCCACTAGAGCTTAAATGGTCTTGCCATGAACCATCAAGTCCATGAAACCCAGATTGTTCATCCATGATTTCTCCATAACTTTTCCCTGCATACATGTTTGTTCTCTGCGTTCATCAAGCAACGGCTTTACTACCTATGAACCTGCTCTAATACCACTTGTCAAGGTGTGTATCAGCTTCTCGTCAAGCCTCTTCAACCCTGAATCGGCTCTGATACCACTTGTCACGCCCCCAATTCTTTTTTCGTTAAATTGGTCGGGTGCGGCACCGCCTAAGTAATTAACATTCACCATTGTTATCTTACTTTACAAACTACGCCTTAACATTCATCATGATACATGAATAGCATATTAACGTGCGGAATCCATTAATATAATAATATTATAGAACAACAGCAAGAACATTTCATATGCAATGTAAATCTTTTATTATATGAGAGAATGATTTTACAAATGACCAGGAGTATAACTCGACCGGCGTTACACCCGAGTCGGGCACCCACCCATGCAAGAGCGCATGGTGGTCTCACCACAACCCAACAACAAAATACAACAACACGAGTTTCCTTTGCCAATATGGGCAGGCGCGCCCACGCACAACCCTTGTCTAAAACACAACCCAAACTCATTCAAGTTGCTTGGCGGGCGGGCACCTTAGAACGCCCTTCACCCGCGCCCTCAACCGCTTCTAACATCGTGCAAGAACCCATGTATACTGCCCGGCGAGCGGGCGCATGACATGCGCCTTCGCTGCAGTCTTTCCGCCTCTTCGCACTTCTGTTTTGTTGATCAAAGGTTGAACTTGCGATGTCCAAATGCATCCTTCACTCGCATGTATATACGCCTTGTGTGTGGAGGTCACGCCCTTGGCCGACCCTCCATACTTCTTCCAACCGCCGCGTCCATCAAACGATATAGCACCTTATGTGGGTCGACCCGCCCATGGCGCAGGACCACCCCCCAACTCGCCCTCCATTTGCCTTCGCTCATCAGTGGGCTTGTGGTGCGACGAGCTCCTCAACTCGCCTTATAAACTCGGAACGCCAACCTGCCCGCGCACATAACATACACCTCATTCCTTGGTCGCTCCTTCGTCTAATTCATAAGTGTAACACCCCTGGTAAAATTGATAATATTTTGCAAGTAAAAGACAGTAAATTTAAATAGTAACTATAATTTATGATGGTGAATTGAGTAAATATGATGCTTATGATTGTTTAACTAATCATGTTAATTGAATTGCTGAGTGATTTCATTGAATAGGGTTGCAAGAAGAGCAACTGGAAATGGACAAAGTTTCTTTATGAGAGAAAGATTTATAAAAATGCATTTAAAAAAAAACAATATAGAATATGACATCTGTCAAAGAAGAGGGAAAAACCTAACTACCTCTGGAGACAGTTGAGACTCCTACAAAAGGAGGTTGCTATGTCTGGTGAGGACCAAATAGCAGAAAAATGAAAAAGAAAGGAATTACTCTGGGAAGCAAGAGGAAATCGCTACGTCTGGTAAGGACCAGATAGCGCTTGTTGAGAGGTGGAAGTCTCTCTGAAACCGCTACATCTGGTGAGGACCATATAGTGTAACTCTGATAACAGCAGAGGACTTGCAAGACAGCATAAGTTCTGCAAGAGTGCTTGGGGGTGGAAGGTCGAGGAGGACCCTCCTAAGGTCGGGTGGTAGACAAGCGCATTAAGAGGTTTGCCCTTATCCAGGTATGGAATGACTGAGAATTTCGATGGTCTTGTAAATAAGTTCATAGCAGTTAGAATAAGAAATACTTGTTGTTATGAAAATTGTACATGCTATTTTTCATAAAAGTTAGAGTACGAAATAAAAGGGGATTTCGACAGACTGTATGCCATAGAAAATATCAATCATAAATTAGAAGTCTCAGAAGAAATAACTGAGCTAGTACAAATCTTAACAGTATAAAGAACGGCAAGCCCTTTTTGCTTGCATTAAACTGTAACATGTGCGAATGTAAAACAAAAATAAAGAAATAATACTTCAGATATTATCATAACTGTCAAAAAGTAAAACTATTCCACAGTGTATCATTGAGGAATTAAAGCTAGACTAAAATATGTGCATACCCTGGCTATAACAGGCGCAGATTAACCAAAACATTACGAATCCACCATCTGTAAATTTATAAACAGATAAAGATAGCATGACGTTGTCGTCGTGGATATAATTCTAGAAAGGAACCATATGCTAGAACTTAAAATGTATCAGAGGGCGTAAACCCTCCCCACTCGTATCGAGTATGTAACCTCGTGGAGAGGTAACTCGTAGAGTGGAGAAAGACCTCTGTGTGGTCGGCACCCTATGGGTAAAATGCATGACGGAACACCGACCACGTTGATATAACCAGAATTTCCATGCAAGAACGATATAACGAGATAAATAAGAGCAAGCCTGTCGACAAGGGTTTACAGTCGAAGGCGATACTTTCTCTTTTAAAAAAGAAAGAAAGAAATTGAGAGCACACATGTGTTTTACAGTTAAAACAAAAACACGATATTTACTTTCATATATTACTTCCAGAATGAGAACAGACCGAGAAATATATATATCAAATAACAATGCAAGCCGCTAAATAAAACAAGTGTAGAGACCCGACGGTCCTATAAATCCCTTTGATATATAACCTCTCAGGTAACAATTCATACAACTGGTAAAATGTAAAAAGATATATATATACATTAAAATATTACAGGGGTTCACCGTAGGGATGTCCCTCGGCCCCAAATGATCTTAATTCTTGCATTAAAAAACGGCCTATTTTCCAGAAGGGTTTCATAAGGAAACTTCCGGGGCGGAACTCAGTTTCCTTGCCGTGAAGATATTAAGGAAGAAAAACAAAATAGAATGCTTGCATAAGTTCACCAAGCACATATAATGAGCATCGGATAGCCTTCTTAACCAAGGAGAAGGCGGGCAGCCTGTTGGACAAAGAAGGACTTAGACATGCATAAAACCATATCGTATCAGAAGGAATACGCCTGGGGGGCAACATTGCTCACCTGGAGAAGAGTTGGTCGTGCAAGCCCTGGTTGCACGCGGAAGCCAAAGCCAAATCCTTCACCTGAAAAGCAAAAAAAAAACATAGTAAGTTAACGGCACAGCGAGGGAAAAAAAGACTACCATGAGTAGTAATAAACAAAGAAAAGAAACATACGTATTTGGCAGAGGAAAAGCCATAACCTGGTAATCGAGGGGGCGGAGTTTACTGTGCATGATGGTATGCAGCGACGGAGCTCGGCTGCATCGGTATGTATTACCAGAGCCGAGAGCAATCTCTGTCGAAAAATCTGGAGGCAAACAGGGAAATAACCCATATGATATACCCATAAACCGAAAAATGCCACTTGGAGGATTGACGATCGTCGATCCGGGCCTTCCCATTCCTACCGTCGGATGAGCAGGAGAGCTACCACCATTCTGAGATATGGAACGCGCCATGCTCTCCACCATTAAGTCTATGCCTCGGTCGGGTAGCCGGAGTAATGAGGCAGCCTGGCAGCATGGATGGAGGCTGGCCATCTGCACAACTATGCGCCAGGTGGAAGCCGTAAAACCAATGAGCACTCGGATCGATGACCGGAAAAGTCTAGGGACTAGCCTCTGTAAAGTGCAAATCCCATTTCACGATTTGGAAACAGCAGATAATATCCATGTATACCGCCAACGATTAAATCGCATTAAACATCAGTACTGAAGTGGATCCCGAGGTTACGAACCGGGACAACTTTAGTTATTACATACATAAATACCAGCGAAAATATGAACCGTTAATATGGCAATGCCAATATTAATGTTGTCTATCGGGCGTCGTTGATACGACCGCATAGATAATAACGCATATAATATAACCAATACCTTCATCTCCAGAATGCGTGACTTTATATATATATAGCAAAACATTTCAAACCATAAAAGTGAAGTATGGTAAATTAAGTTGACAAATAAAATAAAATTAAAAAAAAAAAATTGTTTATTGTTAATAGACGGGAAGATAGCACAAGGTGGTACAGACCCAGGTTCAACACTGTACTTGGCTACTGTCAATAGTGACATTCGATTTTTTTTGATTTTTTTTTTTTTTTTTTAACAAGCAAAGTGAATCTGAGTTAGAATTGTATACCTGTAAAAAGACTTCGGCGAAAATCACATAAAAAGATTTATTTGTCGACGCGTTTCCGAACCAAACTCGTCCTGACGATGAACCACATAGTTGGTTCGAAACGCGTCGACAATAATCTTTTTATGTGATTTTCGCCGAAGCTCTTTTTACAAATATGATGGATCATAGAAGCCTCAATTCTACAATTGTATACCTATCTGTGAAATATACTAAATCTCTATCCAAGTGATAACAGAATATGAGGAGAACAAGCAGCGCATCTCACAGGAATGTGGACAATGTCACTCCTCCTCAGGGGAACCCGAAAATATGGGTACAACTAGGGGAAGAGGCGCGCAACACCAACTTGACTATCTTGGGGATAGTACAAGAATTGAAAAAAGAAATGGCTCGATTGCGCGAAGACAACGCCAGATTAACCATGGAACAGGAAAGGATCCTGAAAAGTTTATCAGATAAACAGAATCAGCATCAACCCAATCCCAGCCCAGAACAAATGTGTGTATCAGAGGAACATGGATACCACACTGATCAAGAAGAAACCGAAGGAAGGGCAGAGGTTCGAGGAGAAAAATCTGATAATGCCTCGGAACATCAAACCTCCAAAAGACAGCGAATAGAGTTACAGGGAGAATTTCGGAAGATCAAACCGCCTCATTTTGATGGAGAATCCGAAGAGGCCGCAGAAGCCTGGTTAATTAATATGAACAAATACTTTCAGGTTTATGAGTATGACCACCATCTCAAGGCACGGTTAGCCATCTTTCAGTTGCAGGCCAAAGCAACGTTATGGTGGGAGGAAGTCAAGATGGTGCGGGGAGTGAGTGAGCAGGACATCACATGGAAATTTTTCAAAGATATTTTAAAGAAAAGTATCTGACTAAACGATTCTACGATGAAAAGGCCAGAGAATTCCATGACCTGCAACTTGGACAGCAGACCATGGATGAATTCGTCACTAAATTTACATCTCTGCTCTGCTATGTACCATATATTCGGGAAGAAAAGGCAAAAGTGCAGCGGTTTGTTAGCAGTCTTCCTCAGACAATGTAGGAAAGGATTGAATTTGACAACACGAAATCTATGGATGAAGCAATACGGAAAGCCAGAATATGTTTTCAGCAGAATAAACAAAAAGGGGAAAGCGCTGGGAAGCATTGGTTGGATAAAAAGAACAATAGAACAGCCATGGGGAACAAGGGAGCTCGTGGCAATTTTAGTAAAGGATTCGCAAAGGGTTCCAGCAGCAGGAACCAATCCAAAAATCAGCTCAGATTTAAGCCACCTAATGAATCCAAAAATAGTGAATCATTGGGTAGAGTTGATAATGAGGGGACAGCCAGGCCGCCAGTGCAGTGTTGGGGGTGTGGCGAACCGCACTATACTAAGAACTTCCCTCATCGAAAAAGTAGTGATCAAGTGTCCCAAGTTTATGAAGCCTCAACAGTGGGAGACATGGCTCGGTCTCTACCAAGAATAAATGCAGCTCTCGAAGACCGACAAGCTGATTATCAGCCAACAATGATAGAGTTCGAGGGTAAGATTTTTGATAGAACTGTTTCTGTTTTAGTTGACCCGGGCGCTACATTGAGTTATGTTAGTCCCAAGATTATGGAAAACTGTAAATTGCAACTTGCTAAATTTAAAAACCCATGGTTAGTCCAGCTCGCCACAGGGGCTAAAAGGCGGGTGCTGGCCAAGGTCAGCAACTGCCCATTAAAAATCGTTGGTCAAACCGTGACTACAGAATTGAATGTACTTCCTCTTGGATCATATGATATACTGATCGGAATGGATTGGTTGGAGAAGCGGTGGTCCGTCATAGATTGCAAAACAAAAATAATATCCTATCAGGATGAACTGGGAAATAAACAAGAAATTCAAGGTATTCTTAAGCCTGTGTAGGTTCGGCCAATTACTGCTTCGCAACTAGCTAAATGCATCAGGAAAAAGTGTCAAATATGTGCAGTTCAAGTGGGACTCACCAGTTCAAAGGATAAAGAGAGTACCTTGGAAGATATACCAGTGGTGCGTGAGTTTGCGGACGTGTTTCCTGAGGAAATACCAGGGTTGCCACCTAAAAGGAATTTGGATTTCACAATAGAACTAGTACCCGGTGCAGCCCCGGTGTCCCGAGCACCATATCGGATGAGTGTACCAGAATTAACAGAATTAAAGATGCAATTACAGGAGTATTGGACAAGAATTACATTTGTCCTAGTGTATCACCATGGGGAGCCCCTGTATTGTTTGTCAGGAAAAAGGACGGAACTTTCCGTATGTGCATAGATTATCGGCAGCTGAATAAATTAACAGTCAAGAATAAATACCTGCTGCCCCGAATTGACGAACTATTTGATCAAGTGAAAGGTTCCACGGTATTCTCAAAAATTTATTTAAGATCCGGGTACCACCAAATCAGAATTAAGGAAGAGGATATAGCTAAAACTTCTTTTCGAACCCGTTACGGACATTATGAGTTTGTGGTGCTACCATTTGGGCTGACCAATGCACCTGCAACATTTATGTGTTTGATGAATAGTGTGTTTCATAAATATTTGGATAAGTTTGTATTAATCTTTATTGATGACATATTAATATATTCCCGGAATATTCAGGAGCATGAAGAGCATCTTAGGTTGGTGCTGTAAACACTCCGGGAACATCAGCTATACGCTAAGTATAGCAAATGCGATTTTTATAAGGAACAGATCCAGTATCTGGGACACATCATAACCAAGGAAGGCATTGTAGTGGACCCCGAAAAGATCAGAACTATAATGGAATGGCCGATACCAAAGGACGTGGCGAATATAAGGTCGTTCATGGGATTGGCAGGATACTATAGGCGATTTGTGGAAGGATTTTCACGGGTTGCCTACCCCATCACCTCCTTATAAAAAAGGGAAGAATTTTTAAATGGACTGCAAAATGCCAGCGAAGTTTTGAGCAGCTTAAACATTTTCTCACAACTGCCCCAGTGTTGAGCATCGCAGATCCGGAAAAGGATTATGTGGTCTGCACTGATGCAAGTAAAGAGGGTGTAGGAGGTGTGTTAATGCAGGAAGAAAAAGTGATCGTGTACGAATCCAGGAAGTTGAAAGAACATGAACAGAAGTATTCAGCATATGACTTAGAATTAATTTTTTTCGTGCATGCACTAAAGATGTGGCGTCACTACCTCTTAGGAAAAAAATTCTTGTTGATGACAGATCATCACAGCTTGACCAGCTACTTTAACCAACCCACTTTAAACGCGAGGCAAGCTCGGTGGGTGGACTTCTTGAGTGGATTTGATTTTGAGATTAAGCACCTGAAAGGAAAGGAAAATCGGGTGGTTGATGCTTTAAGCCGAAAAATGCATTGTCTATATGAAATTGCTACTAGTAAAGGATGGTCTACTCTCCATGAAGAAATCAAGCAAGCTGCTAAACAAGACCAGAAATACCAGCAAAAGAAACAGCAAGCGCAAGATGTGACCAGTCACATAAGGCAACAAGGTTATGAGCTAAAGGCTACGGGTATATTATATTACAAAAAAAGAATATACATACCCAATCACGCTGAAGTCAAGAAAAGGATCTTGGATGAGTATCATAAGAGTCCCTATGCAGGACACCCGGGGTACCAAAAGCTCATTACTGCCCTTCGGAAAGAATGTTATTGGCCTGGAATGAAAAAAGAGGTAATGGACTATCTAGCGCGATGTATAGAATGTCAGCAGGTTAAGGCCGAACATCAACACCCTACGGGACTGTTACAGCCTTTACCTATACCTGAATGGAAATGGGAAGTTATCACCATGGATTTTATCACTGGGTTACCTAAATCCAAGAAGAGCAATGACTCCATCATGGTTGTGGTGGACAAACTCAGCAAATCGGCTCACTTCATTCCAATACAGTCCACATACAGGGCAGCACAAATAGCAAATATTTTTATGCAGAACATCTTTAGGCTCCATGGTTTACCCAAAACCATAATATCTGATCGTGATGTTAAGTTCACATCAGCTTTCTGGAAAACTTTATTTGAAGGTTTGGGAACCCACCTAAACTTCAGTACTTCTTATCATCCGCAAATCGATGGACAAACGGAGCGGGTAAACCAAGTAGTAGAAGACATGTTGAGATCTTATGTGATGCAGCAACCAAGTCGATGGGAAGAATATTTACATTTAGTAGAGTTCGCATATAACAATGGTTATCATGCATCTTTGCAGATGAGTCCATTTGAAGTACTCTACGGACGGAAGTGTCGTACACCATCCAGTTGGGGTGGGCCTGAAGATAAACTTGTGTTGGGACCATAAATGCTAAAGGAAATGGAGCAAATGGTTAAGAAAGTGTGGGCCAACTTAAAAGTGGCCCAAGACAGGCAAAAAAGTTACGCAGATCAGAAAAGAAATTTCAAGGAATTTCAAGTAGGAGAGCATGTATATGTAAGAATTCGGGCAAAGAAAAGCACGTTGCAATAGAGCAGTTGCGCTAAATTAGCACCCCGCTTTTGTGGACCCTTCCAGATTCTGGCTAGAATTGAGACAGTGGCTTACCAACTAGCCCTACCCAGCCACATCAGAGTTCACAACGTGTTCCATGTATCAGTATTAAAGAAATACATTTATGATCCTAAACACATAATTAGTTGGCAAGACATTCAAGTAAAGAATGTGCCTAGAATAGAACAAAATAAATCAGATGATAAGAATAAGACTGATCAAAATATTGTGTGTTTCAGGTGGAACCGGAAGCAGAATTTTTGGTCGAACCAGTGAGCATATTAGATCGGAGAAGGGTCGTGCTGCGGAAACGAGCCATCATCTAGGTTAAAGTGCAGTGGCAACACTTCGGACCAGATGAAGCCACCTGGGAAGATGAGTAGAATATGAAAGAAGCTTACCCTGAACTGTTTTTGGGTGAACAACATCGGGACGATGTTGAATTTCAGGAGGGGGAGATGTAACGCCCCTGGTAAAATTGATAATATTTTGCAAGTAAAAGACAGTAAATTTAAATAGTAGCTATAATTTATGATGGTGAATTGAGTAACTATGATGTTTATGATTGTTTAACTAATCATGTTAATTGAATTGCTAAGTGATTTCATTGAATAGGGTTGCAAGAAGAGCAACTGGAAATGGACAAAATTTCTTTATGAGAGAAAGATTTGTAAAAATGCATTTCAAAAAAAGTAATATAGAATATGACATCTGTCAAAGAAGAGGGAAAAACCCAACTACCTCTGGAGACAGTTGAGACTCCTACAAAAGGAGGTTGCTATGTCTGGTGAGGACCAGATAGCAGAAAAATGAAAAAGAAAGGAATTACTCTGGGAAGCAAGAGGAAATTGCTACGTTTGGTAAGGACCAAATAGCGCTTGTTGAGAGGTGGAAGTCTCTCTGAAACCGCTACGTCTGGTGAGGACCAGATAGCGTAACTCTAATAACAACAGAGGACTTGCAAGACAACATAAGTTCTACAAGAGTGCTTGGGGGTGGAAGGTCGAGGAGGACCCTCCTAAGGTCGGGTGGTAGACAAGCGCATTAAGAGGTTTTCCCTTATCCAGGTATGGAATGACTGAGAATTTTGATGGTCTTGTAAATAAGTTCATAGCAGTTAGAATAAGAAATACTTGCTGTTATGAAAACTGTACATGCTATTTTTCGTAAAAGTTAGAGTACGAAATAAAAGGGAATTTCGACAAACTGTATGCCGTAGAAAATATCAATCATAAATTAGAAGTCTCAGAAGAAATAACTGAGCTAGTACAAATCTTAACAGTATAAAGAACGGCAAGCCCTTTTTGCTTGCACTAAACTGTAACCTGTGCGAATGTAAAACAAAAATAAAGAAATAATACTTCAGATATTATCATAACTGTCAAAAAATAAAACTACTCCACATCGTATCATCGAGAAATTAAAGCTAGACTAAAATATGTGCATACCCTAGCTATAACAGGCGCAGATTAACCAAAACATTACGAATCCACCATATGTAAATTTATAAACAGATAAAGATAGCATGACGTTGTCGGCGTGGATATAATTCTAGAAAGGAACCATATGCTAGAACTTAAAATGTATCAAAGGGTGTAAACCCTCCCCACTCGTATCAAGTACGTAACCTCATGGAGAGGTAACTCGTAGAGTGGAGAAAGACCTCTGTGTGGTCGGCACCCTATGGGTAAAATGCATGCCGGAACACCGACCACGTTGATATAACCAGAATTTCCATGCAAGAACGATATAACGAGATAAATAAGAGCAAGCTTGTCAACAAGGGTTTACAGTCGAAGGCGATACTTTCTCTTTTAAAAAAGAAAGAAAGAAATTCAGAGCACACATGTGTTTTACAGTTAAAACAAAAACACGATATTTACTTTCATATATTACTTCCAGAATCAGAACAGACCGAGAAATATATATATCAAATAACAATGCAAGCCGCTAAATAAAACAAGTGTAGAGACCCGATGGTCCTATAAATCCCTTTGATATATAACCTCTCGGGTAACAGTTCATACAACTGGTAAAATGTAAAAAGATGTATATATACATTAAAGTATTACAGGGGTTCACCGTAGGGATGTCCCTCGGCCCCAAATGATCTTAATTCTTGCATTAAAAACCGGCATATTTTCCAGAATGGTTTCATAAGGAAACTGCTCGGGCGGAACTCAGTTTCCTCGCCATGAAGATATTAAGGAAGAAAAACAAAATAGAATGATTGCATAAGTTCACCAAGCACATATAATGAGCATCGGACAGCCTTCTTAACCAAGGCGAAGGCGGGCAGCCTATTGGACAAAGAAGGACTTAGACATGCATAAAACCATATCGTATCAGAAGGAAGACGCTCGGGGGGCAACATTTCTCACCTGGAGAAGAGCTGGTCGTGCAAGCCTGGTTGCACGTGAAAGCCAAAGCCAAATCCTTCACCTGAAAAGCAAAAAAAAAACGTAGTAAGTGAACGGCACAGCGAGGGATAAAAATACTACCATGAGTAGTAATAAACAGAGAAAAGAAACATACGTATTTGGCAGAGGAAAAGCCATAACCTGGTAATCAAGGGGGCGGAGTTTACCGTGCATGATGGTATGCAGCGACGAAGCTCGGCTACATCGATATGTATTACCAGAGCTGAGAGCAATCTCTGTCGAAAAATATGGAGGCAAATAGGGAAATAACCCATATGATATACCCATAAACCGAAAAATGCCACTTGGAGGATTGACGATCGTCGATCCAGGCCTTCCCACTCCTACCGTTGGATGAGCAGGAGAGCTACCACCATTCTGAGATATGGAACGCGCCATGCTCTCCGCCATTACGTATATGCCTCGGTCGGGCAGCTGGAGTAATGAGGCAGCCTGGTAGCATGGATGGAGGCTGGCCATCTGCACAACTATGCGCCAGGTGGAAGCCGTAAAACCAATGAGCACTCAGATCGATGACTGGAAAAGTCTAGGGACTAGTCTCCGTAAAGTGCAAATCCCATTTCACGATTTGGAAACAGCAGATAATATCCATGTATACCGCCAACGATTAAATCGCATTAAACATCAGTACTGAAGTGGATCCCGAGGTTAC
>APFE031333073.1:0-29725 GCA_000404065.3 Pinus taeda
CTTGTTGCACTTGTTCTTGTAATTTTGATATATCATATAGCATTTCTTCTTCTTCTTCATGATTCATGCTAGAGCTTCTAGGCTCCTTACTAGGTGTTTGCATTTTCTTTCCTCGGGGCATCATTTACTGATAATAATGCTCTATTATGCCCTTTGAATTCCTTTAAAATAAATTTTCAAACCAAGCTTAAACAAAAATTTAAGAAAATCTACACATCTTTTTTCACTTTGTCGGAGCTTGATATTGCCTCTGATGTATCTCTGTACTTTCCAATCATCTAGTTCTAAATTCGTGATATGTAGTAACCCTTTGTGTCCTCTTTCCAATTCCACAAGTCTCACTGAATTTGGTTTCTCCAAGGAAGAGTTATGCGAAATCTCCCACAGTGACTTGATTATAGGCTAGTTCAGTAGAGCGAACTTGTACGACGTGCCACGAGTCACTGTTTCAACCTTTTGCTCTGAAACTCATACACAAGAAACTAAAGTCAGTCCTATTTCTGCACCTTCTTACGAAATTTCAATCCGATCCCTAGAGATAAAGTTATGATGATTTTCCCCAGGTCACCTGTTTGGAATGTAATTCAAGAGTCTGCAAAAGGACCAAATTCCTCAGATCATATCTCCGTAAATATCGTGTGAAAAGATCTAAAATTCGGATCCCCGGTTCAGCGTGATTTCTTCTCAAATGGGTTTTTTTTTCGACTTTTGAAACGTCATAGAAAAAAAGTTATAGCGAAAATGCCACGATGACCTGTTTGGAGCAGCGAAACCCTAGAATCCAACGCTTTGATACCAAATGTTATGAAACCAGCTCAAGAAAAGATAGAAAAGATAGATCAACGACTTAGAATTCAGCCTCTTCGAGGGGGCAACCTCCTTACATTACATAAATGAACAATTCTTGGATGATTCAAATGAACAAAACCTCCTTTCTATATATAGGAGTCTAAGGAGTCACCAATATAACCCAGCCGACCTAACAATAATAATATGAAGCCACAATAGTAACATTAGTGGGCTTATATGGGGTACAATAGTAACAATATGGGCACTATGTGGGTACATCAATATAATAAGTGGGTTGTACTAATAACAATAAGGGTTACACTAGTAGTATAGGGGCCTAACAAATGGGCTTTATAATTTATTGGACCTATTAATCCTCCATCTAAGCAAAAAAAGTATATATTGGTATGTATTGATTATGTTACCAAATGGGTAGAAGCTAGAGCATTAATTTTTGCTAACGAAAAGAAAGTAGTTAGTTTTCTTTTTGAGGATATTTTTACTCACTTTGGTGTTCCAAGAGAAATTGTGACAGATCAGGGATCTCAATTCACATCCAAAATGATGGAGAGGCTTATGGAAGAGTACAAGATCAAGCATAGGAAATCCACTCCCCATCATCCACAAGCTAATGGCCAAGTGGAGTCTACAAATAAAGTAATTGAACGAATCCTCACCAAGACTGTGCATCTACATAGAAGAGATTGGGCAGAAAGGCTTTCTGAAGCCTTGTGGGCCTATAGAACTACATGGAGGAACACAACGAAACATGCACCTTATGAACTTGTTTATGGAAAGAAAGTCATGTTCCCCATTGAGTTCCAAGTTAAAACTTTCAATATGGCAGTTAAGTTGGGGATGGATCTATCGAAAGCTCAAAAGTATATACTAGAGCAGTTGAATGAACTTGATGAAATCAGACAAGCAGTTCAAAGGACTGGTCTAGTTCAACAACAGAGAGCTAAGTGGCATGACAAGTACATCAAGGACAAAAGGTTTCAAGAAGGAGATTGGGCATTGCTATTTGATTCAAAGTTCAAGGATTTTCAAGGTAAATTTCAAACTCATTGGCTTGGGCCATATGAGATTGAAAAAGTTTTTAGTAATGGAGCAGTAAAAATCAGAACCATAGATGAGCATCAAACTCCTCTCCTTGTGAATGGTCATAGGTTGAAGATTTATGAAAATCCAATCTCAAAGGAGGAGTTTATCAATATCTTTCAATATAATTCTGAAATGAAGTTGGTGAAGAAGAATAATTCTTCTCCACCAACTTAGCCTTTGTTCTTTTCATCAATTTTTCAAAAAAGAAATAAAAAAATGTATAAGCTTGAAAACCAATCACCGATTGCCATCCTTATACAGAAAATACAGGGTGAAAATCAGAAGACTCTGACACCCTATATTTTCCACACAAAAAAAAAGGTCTTTCATTTTATTCATAGTTTGTTTTATCCCATTCCATTTCATTTCTACAAATTTCACTCCATTTCACCACCACATTCCATCAATAAACTTTTCTTCAGTATTTCATCAAATCCACTTTTCATCTCCATTCTGCCATATTTCATCCATATAGTCACTTTCTATTTTCATTCATTCATCAAGTCATATTTCATTCACTTTGTTACATTTTGCAGTTGTTCTGATTCCGTAGCTATTCTAATTCTGCAGCTAATCCTGTTCTACAACCAATCTGACTCTACAGTAACAGTTTGATTATTATCCAAGAAAAATAAAAATAAAAGCCAGATGCAGGTATTGAAGGAGAAATCTTTTGAAGACACATCAGCACCTAAGCACCTATAAAAGAAAACAATCAAAGGTTAGCAAATGGAAAAGGTATGGTTCCAAAGGTGAGAATAAAACCTATTTCAAATAGCACTATAAAAGCATAAGTTGTATAATTTGAATAATCACTACTCCTTAACATGTCATAATGCGATTTGATTGTTGTTATAACTTCACCATGCCTTCCGAATTTATGTTTAATGGTCTCATGATTTGCCTTCGACTTTAACTTGTACTTCACTGTACTTTCCTATTCCACCTGTTTAAATGGTTAATTACGTGAATGTAACTCAGTTGAATACGACTCTTTCACACAATGAGTTTCCCACTTTCCTTTACTCCCGCATCCTTCTTATGAACACAAGCAATCGAACTATTCGTTCAGTTTTCGGTCCTGTGTATGAACAATACTCTGCCTCCACATAGTCTATGTATGCACCAGTCCTTATATCCTCCACACTTTTCCCATGCATATGGTCTTCCTACTTCGTATAGCCTCCATAATTCATTCTCATATCCATCATTTTTTTCCCAATTCCATATCCATCGATTTTCTCTATAGTTCTCTGGTATTCCATTTCCATCCCTATCATTTTTCTGTTCCCATATAACCACCATTTACAGAGTTTCTACATAGTGAAGAAAAGCAGAATGGGTCTCATTGTAAGAACAGAGCCCATAGGAGTCAAGTTTATGGAGGGATACCCTCAGTTGACGAAGACATTGAATAAGGTTGGCTGACTGAAGTTTATCAAGAAATTCAATGGCCATCACAAAGAAGTCACCAAAACATTTGCAAGGTATTTTGATGCGGTAGAAGTGGAAATTGGTGGTATAAGGTTCTCAGTGACTGAATATTCCATTGCAGCTGCAACCGAACTTCCAAAATATGGAGAAAGGTGGTTCAAAAATAAGGAATTCAATGATGAGGCTTGGAAAGTTATTCTCTGAAACCCAAGTATGGATATCTCAAATTTCAAAAGAGGAATTCCTATCTCAGCATTAAAGGATAAATGGAGTAGTTTGCTCTTGATTATTCAGAAATTTATCATGTGTGAGGGTAGATATGGTTCAATGTACATGTATCACATAAGGTGGTTGATGAACTTTTTGGAAAACAGAACCATCAATCTCCCTTACTTTCTGTTGAATAGCTTAAGGAAGATGTCCACCACTATTCAAAAGAAGATAGAAGATATAGAACCTCACATTTGTCACCATGGTCTCATAAAAAATTTAGTTGAAAATCACTTAAAGGATATAGGAGACACATGGTAAAACTCCTGATTAGGAACTTTTTCCAAGATCCACCTGAGTTAGCTGAAGGGATTTTAGTAAAGAAGAGTAGGATGAGAAGAAAAACTCTAACAATTCAAAATACTCCTACCAATTTAGTAAAAGAAAATAGTGAGGAAGAACCTCTCTCTAAAACTCTAACTGAGATCATGAAGCAAACAAAACATAGAGGAAAAATAAAAAGAAAAGTTGAGGAAATCTATCAAACTCCTGAGCCTTCATCAGAAGAGGAACAATTTCTCTCTGAAAAATTAGCCACATTAAAGAACAGTCCAAGAAAGAAAAAGAAAAAGGGAAAAGAAGGCAGGTCATAGAAGAAGAGAGCACAGGCACACAAAATCTAAGGAGAAGCTCTAGGCTTAAAGGAAAAATGAAGTAAACAAAGACAAAAGAAGCCCAATTCATAGACTTGTGGGAGAATACTCCAACTCAATCATAAGATAACACCTCATTTGAGCAGAGTCCGCAACATTCTCCTCAACTAGACTTTGAAAGTAGTCCAAGAAGAGCATCTCCAGAGATTGACCTAGTTCAGCAACAGATCTATGATTATATTGAATCATTGGAGCAAAAGAACACAACAGAAGATTAGGGGACTTCATCTATCCAGCCAGATACATCACAAGAAACTCTGATTCACTCACTAAAACAAGAAATCTATGAATTAGAGGTCTTAAACATGAATATTCAGAAGGAAAATGAAGCTTTAAAGGAACAAAACAAGCTGGACAAAATCATTCATGACAATACCATGCTTCATTTGGGTCTCTGGCACAAGAAAAATAGAAAATTGAAGAGGAAAAATAGGAAGCTAAGCAAGGCCCTCATCAACCTTAAATATAGATTCCTTATGAGAAAGCCTAGAATGGCAGTGGCAACAAAGAGAAAAAAGAAAAGGTTGGATGTTATAGCTGAGGTTTCAGAGTAGATGCAGTAGAAGAAGGATTGTTACAATTTTGGTTGCATGAGGACATGCAACAGTGTCACAGTGGGGGTATGTTGAGTCCCAAAACTGCCTCTTTTTCAAGCAATTTCTTCATCCTTCTTCCTTTGTTTTCCCAAGCCAATGCATCCTAAACCATCAAAAGCCATTGCATGTTGCTTCTAGGAGTACATTTTAGTGATTTTCAAATTATATTATTATGTGTGTTATTTGGATAGGGTTTTGTTTTTCAACTACGGAATGTAGCCACTTTCCGCAGCTAACTAGACATTCCACAACCATCTCCATACTTTTGCAGGTTACATGTGTCGATAGAAGAAATGAGCCACATGGGTAGCTGGGGAAATGTCAGCACATGGACGGAGTCCTATCCATTTAATCAAATTCGAGGAGAAAGACCCCGGTCAAAGGAGAGTCAACAGAGAAGTCCTACAACAACTAGAACTCTATTTTAGCACACAAATGAATCTGATGCATGTTCCTGAAGCTGAGGATGTCATTTGCCACCTTATTGCCACCTACATAACCAAATCCAATAGCCACTATTTAGAGATTTACTGTTCAAGGCAACCGAAGACTAAATTCTCAAATGCACTACCTGTTCACATGTCTGCTATAAAAGACTTTTCTCTTTAAAACTGTTATGAATTTTTCCTATAAATTCCAGCGTTTGGAACGTAGAACTAGTTAATGTTTTTGTTGTTGAATTAGTGCAATTTCCATTTGTAAGCACGAGACATTCAGTACTCTATTTTCAATATAAAAATTCTGTTTTTTTCCATATGGATACTTGAGTGTGTGAAGAGATTTTGTGTTGCTAGTCCT
This sequence comes from Pinus taeda, assembly GCA_000404065.3. Lineage (NCBI taxonomy): Eukaryota > Viridiplantae > Streptophyta > Pinopsida > Pinales > Pinaceae > Pinus > Pinus taeda. Next base: position 5,645 of record APFE031333073.1, read on the forward strand.
AGGCCGTGCAAAGGGCCCCTACTTTGTTGAGGCTACTTTATGTTTCTGTACATTTCCATTTGTTATTTTCTTTCGTTCAACTGTACATTTATTTTGTTTTTATTTATGTCTATAATTGTTTCTAACACTGTGTTTATTGCAACTTTTGTCACTTGTTTCTACTAACTCAGATAGGTGCATTCTAGTTTAGAAGTATTTCTTTAGTTTCTTTCATGCTCTAGCTTCTTAACTGTAGTTTTTAAACTATGTCAAGTAGCATCATTTTTTCTGTTGTTCTTCAGTGTTATTGTTAATGAATATAAGTAGTTTCATGCCTTTGCTTATTAGATAGTCACTCATTACGTAAATGAATGTTTCCACAGCCTTTCGTTGATGGCTTACCCTCAAACTAAATGGTGAAATATCGAATTTATGGATGAGTTTTCTTGTTGTTCAATACCTTTTCCCTTCTTAGTATAGTCACTCATGTTATAAGTATATTTCCAGAGGGTTTCGTTGATGATTGATCTTCAAACTAAACGGCGAAGTGTTATGTTTATAAATGAGATTAATTGTTGTTCATTAGTTTAGATTTAGATAGCTTGATGTCAATTTCTTGTCAATTTAAGCACTCATGATATAAGCAAATATTTCCAGAGCCTTTGTACATGATTGATCTTCAAACTAAATGGCAAAGTGTTATGTTTATAAATGAGATTACTTGTTTTTCATTAGTTTAGAATTAGATAGTTTGATGCCATTTTATCGTTAATTTAAGTAACTCATGATTTAAATAGATATTTCCAAAAGCCCTTCGTTGATGGTTGAACCTAATACTAAGTGGTTAAATGCCTCACTAATGACTGAGCTTTTCCTTGCACTTTTAATGCTTACTTCGTTTAAAATGGTGAAGAATGGAATCTCTCAAATGTTTCTATCATAAGGAGTTAATTTCTCCCTAAATTATATAGCAGAGTGGTAATAGTACTTCATCTAGTTTGGCTTTCACAACTAGTATAGTTGCAATTTCAGTTTTGTTTCTTGCCTTTAGTTTAATTGCAGTAGTTCATTAGACTTTAATTTTGCAAGTAGAATAGACAACATAAGTATTTTTTCTTCAAGTCTTTCACTCTCTATTTGATATAGAGAGCTGCACTTCCATTCTCTCACTTAAGTTTTGGTTTTATAATTAGGTAGACAAGAGTTTTAAGAGTCTTTTAAGCTCATATTTTGGAAACCATTACAATAGCAAGAAGATAAGCTTTGTCTTCACTTTCTTGTTTTAAAAACTCTCACTTCAGCAATATATTAAGATTTCAATTACATTGCAGAACTCTAGGAGTCAGAAGAGAAAAACCCCAAAACAACATAAACTTGAAAATAGTGAGGTAAGAAAGGGTTATTTAGCACATATAGTGAACTACACTTCACTAGTTTACGACACTTGGATTGATAATTTATGTAGCAATTTAGGACACTAAATTGACTAAACAAGGCGGAAGATTGCCCTTTGTTGATAGCGAAGATGTGCAAAAAGGGGGTATTGCAGCCCCCTCTGACCCAAAATTTACAAATGATGAGGTCTAAACCACACGAAGAAGACTCAAATGTAAAGGAACCCGAGTTTGATTTAGAATGCGTGCATGAGACATTCATGGAAGCTAAGAAGAGCTTCATAGAGGCCTCCACTTCAGGTAGTAAGGATTAACTAGAACCAAGGATGGATCCTTTAATGCTCACTACCTTTCTAGAGACATGCAGGAAACTGCTGTGCGACAACAAGGTAGTTAAAGGGCTACAATAACTTATCACTAGGTGCACGGGGTCAGGAGAACCGCACGTGGTCTGGAAGCTTGGAAAGCATGCATTGTGAACAGGAAGGGAGATGAGGTTGATTGCACAAATAGGCAAGTATGAAATGGATCAGGTAATCCTGGATCTGAGTTCGAATGTGAACGTACTACCAAAGAAAACATGGGAACGCATGGGAAAACCCACATTATAGTGGTCCCCTATTCAGTTACCAATGGCAAACCAATAGAATATTTTGCCCATGGGAAGATTGCAAGGGGTGACAGTCGATATTGAAGGCACAAGCACGCAGGTGGATTTTGAAGTGATAGAGATCATCAATGAGATCATTCCCTATCTTGCACTACTAGGAATAGATTGGGCTACTGATATGAAGGGAGTCATAAATATGAAGAAGCGAAAAATGATTTTTTAGAAAAAATCACTACACATAGTAGTACCGCTGGATCTAGCCGAGGGAACACGATAGACTAAACCAGTGCATGATAATGATAGTGATGACGATCTCGAATGTATCTATAATATAATTGCATAAGGCGAGTATTAGGTGAATTTGACAGTAGACGGAAGGATTTCGTGGGAGCGTGAAAACTCTTGCACTTCGGATTTAGATGAAGAGAAAGAATGATGGTAGAATTGGCTGCACGAAGTAACAACATTGAACTACAACATGATGATTAGATCATTGCATTACGTAACAATGGAGGCAAGGGAGCTACCAACATATGATGGATTGTTAGAGGTGGATGAATTTCTGAGCAAATTCGGAAGTGTAGTACTAGTGCAATAATAGTTCAATGTGCTGAAGTGGGCACTACATGAAACACCTGCATGATGGTGGGGTATGCATCAAGGAAATTTTGAAGACCGGCATAGATGCAGAAGAATGATGTGTATGTGGTTTGGAAAACCCCAAGTACGACTAGTAGACAAATATGACGGATGATATGATCCATGCACGCACCTTGCAAAATGGACCAAGGTCTATGGGGAAGAGCCACAACTCGAATGGGTGCACCTATTCTACCATACCCTGGATGTCATACCCATGAATTGGTATACGGAGACAGAGCTACGCCATGGTATGGATGAATGGGATTTCTTGCGTGAGGGATTCTTGTTAACATTCACATTTGAATATCATTGGTCAGATACTGTGGACAACGTGCTACAAGTAGTGAAAGCCGCTATCTTTAAAATACCATAGGAGCCAATGGAAGTACTTCAGCCATAATGGGCGGTACAGTTAAGTAGCGCACTGAAGTGTTATAATGTGAATGTTGAGGAGGATGATGAGAACCCACGAAACATTAACATTTCAGAAACAGAAGGCTCTCACGAGATTCATGGACCATCACTTGAAACCCTAACATCACCGTGCCGCTAAAGACGAAGCAGGTCAACATTGGAACGGAGGCAGAACCAAAATATGCAATTCTTGGGGACTATTGGGATGATGCCATGGTCGATAACATCATTGAGTTACTCCGCGAATACCAAGGCCTATTCCCGAGCAAAATTACGGACTTAAAAGGGATCGTAGGTGATTTAGGGATGATGAAGATCACCCTGAAACCCGATGTGAATCCAGTTAAGTAACAACCTTACTGCTTGAATCCAAAGTATAAAGAAAAGGTCCATGCTGAACTAGACAAAATGCTCGCAGCCAGAATTATTGAACCAGTGGAAGAATCCAATTGGGTGAGTCCTATGGTGGTACAGTAGAAAAAGAAGAAGGGAGAAATAAGAATATACGTAGACCTCAGGAAGCTGAATGATGCATGTGTAAATGATCCATTCCCAACACCGTTCACAGATGGGTTCTCAAGGTACCATCACATCAAGATCGCACTAGAAGATAGGAGCACAACGACCTTCGCAATAGAATGGGGATGCTTTCAATACACCATGATGTCGTTTGGATTGAAGAATGAGCCAACTATAATTTCACGCATCGTGGTAGCTGCGTTCAAAGAATACATCCACAAATTTTTGGAGGTTTATCTAGATGATTGGATTGTTTTTGGATTAGTTAAGAACCATGTAGCAAGCTTACATTTGATGCTAGATACTTGCCACCGACACTAGATTGTGCTGAACCTAAAGGAGTGCACATTCCTCATTCTCTTTGGAAACATGTTGGGACATGTGGTCTGAAAACAAGGATTGATGGTGGACCCTGCGAAGACTATCGTTATCCTCAATTTTGAAGCAATGCGAAGTGTTAAACAATTGCGCGTTACCTTGGGACACACTGGATACTGTAGGAAGTTCATCAAAATTTATGCCGAAATAACCATGCCGATGGACAAGCTATTGCAAAAAGATGTTACATATTGCTGGAATGATGATTGCATGAAGAGTTTGGATGTCCTAACGGGGAAACTGGCATTGGCACCAATCTTGGTCTTCCCAAAATGGGACGTGGAATTTCATGTACGTGTTGATGCATCGTGTATCGCGGTGGGAGCCATACTCACACAGGAGGGCATGAAGGGTGTGGATCACTCGATCGCATTTGCAAGTTTAAGATTGTCCAAAGTAGAAAATAAATACTCTACCACTAAATGCAAGGGGTTGGCAATGGTGTATGCACTCTAGAAATACTGACACTATTTACTTGGTGGACATTTCAAGATGTATACCGACAATTCCACGTTGAAATACTTGGTGAACAAGCCTGTGTTGGGGGGCACATATGCAGATGGCTTTTATTGTTTTAAGAATATGATTTTGAAGTCATAGTCAAGCTGGGATGCTTAAATGCAGGACCAGACCACTTGTCACGAATTGAGATGGGTGAGGAACCAACAAATTTGGAGGAGGGACTACCTGATGCACAACCCTTTGTAATACGCGTCGCGGATGGACACTTCGAAGATATAATCCATTTTCTAACAACAAGGACTATGCTGAAGGAGTACTCAATCCAACAGAAGAATGAATTGGTGGTGTGCGTGGCGGACTTTTCTGTCATCGCGGGGGCACCTCTACAAGATGGGAAACAATGAGATATTGCAAAGATACGTACCTAAATTTGAACGAGGTCAGATCCTCACAGAAGCACATGGGGGCGCTGTAGGAGGAAACTATGTAGGATGTGCAACTGCACAAAAGATTCTACGTAGGGTTATGGTGGCCGACCCTGCACCAGGATTCAAAAGTGCATTGTAAGGCTTGCGATATATGTCAAAGGATGGGAAAACCATCACGAAGGGACGAGATGCCACTAAATCCCCAAATGACACTACAACCATTTGAGAAATGGGCAATCGACTTTGTGGGCCCAATTAAACCTCAGGGAAAGATGGGTGCATGCTACATTATCACTGTGATGGAGTACCTGACACGATGGGTGGAAGCACAACCGGTCAAGGACTGCACAGCCACTATGACTGCAAATTTTTTGTTTGAAAACGTGTTGACATGATTTGGCTACTCGAAAATCTTAATGAGCGATCGCGGAACACATTTCTTGAATGAAATCATTAGCGCGCTCATAGAAGAGTTCGAGGTTTATCACCAGAAAAGTACACCATACCACCCACATGCTAATGGAACAGTAGAAGCGTTCAATAAAATATTGGAGACTGCATTGACCAAAGTCTGTAATGCACAGTGAGATGACTGGGACCTATGCGTACCCACTGTGTTATCGGCATACAGGACAATGTGCAAGTAATTGATAGGACAAACACCATTCCAGTTGGTCTATGGTATAGAAGCGGTCATGCCGATGAAATATATCGTACCTAGTCTACGAATAGCAGTGCTCACAAGCATGGTGAACCATGAAGCTTTGGAAGAAAGGCTCGCACAATTAGAAGAACTCGAGGAAGAACGATTTTTGGCCGGATTTCACTGGCAAGTACAAAAGCAACATGAAAAATCTTGGCACGACCACCATATCAAGTTATACACCTTCAAGGTAAATGATTTATTGTTACTGTATGATAGCAAGTTCAAAAAATTTCTGGGAAAGTTCAGAATGCGCTGGTTGGGACCATATGTGGTAAAAGAGGTCACAGACGGAGGCATGGTCTAGCTAGTCAAACTTAATGCAGAACCTTTCCCAGGCAAAGTAAACAATAGTTGCCTGAAGCCCTATGCAGGTGGGCTGAATATCTGACTAATCGACCGAAGTACAGTCTTCGCAACACGAGGAGCCGGACAAGGACATAGGACTATAAACACAAGCACCAAAAACCGGTACCAAAGAAAGGACACAAGTCAAACACAGATGATGCAGAAGCAACAGAAGAGTGCATACAATAGGTCCAACGGACTGTAGATTAGTGTGTCGTAGACCTCTGGGAAGTGAAGGAATGGTTGAAGGAGCTCTATGCCAAGATCGCCACACCAGCAAAGTGACTCAAGATGAGTCACGATGATTGTATTGGGTGCTTGTTGGGCATGGAATCCCGCCACAGTAGGTTTTGGGGCTCAAAGCCCAAGTTTTGGTCAAAGATGTTGTAAAACTCTGTGAATTGCGGGCGCGGAGCGTGAAGTGTACAATTGAGTCATAGGGTTGTCCACCCTAAACATTGTATTGTAAATTAGTGTAAAGTCGGCCTGCCCATGGTCCATGAACCATAGGATTATATAAATAGAGCTAGGCTCTAAGTTGTAAGGAGAGGAAGTCGATAGATGAGTAGCACAGGAATGGTTCAAGTTTATAGTAGAATTCTAAGTGTCTTGGGTTGTAGTAATAGGAAGAGGCTCTGTAGTTGAGTGCGCAGAGGCCCAGTAGAGTCCGCAATTGAGTGCGCAGAGGCCCAGTAGAGTCTGCAGTTGAGTGCGCAGACCCCTATAGTTGAGTGTGGAGGGCGGTGTCGAGGTTGTAAGCAAGATTGAATATCAATAAAAGAGAAGCCGATTTCTATTCGTGTATATTTTCTATGCATTATCCTATTTATATTTTTATTCGTTTATTTATTGCGCACACTAATATAATTAATGAATATACTGTAATAACCATAAATATTATATACATGAGTTAAGCAATCGGTTAATTAGCAAGGACCTTGGGTATTATACAGGTTGTGCCCTGAGTAGGGCTGTGTAGAAGCCGCACCATAGGTCGTGAAGGGATCACAAGTGTGTGTAGCGACATGAAAGACTTCAGACCTCCAAAATCCCATCAAACATCCCTAGGGTGCGGAAACCTGGTTCTAGCACCCTCCCATACTACTTTGGGTGAGACCTTAGTCCACACTCCATGGACTGTTGCTGAAAGGGCTAGTAGTACTAGGATTTGCTTGGCTAAATCACCTCTGAACTTGGGTCAGGCCCCACTAAGCCAACAGAGTCCAAAATACGAGTGATAAGTATGGATTAGGATCACTCAAGATCCTCTTTTGTAATTGTCATGGTTTTCCATGGCGTAAAGGTCCTATGTTAAGTTCGATCCCAAGTGATATTGACCGTATTTTTCAAGTTGAAACTTGTGAGCATGTCAAATCTAAGGTTCCTCACCTTAACATATTCATTCCTTGGTATATTTGGAACAAGAAATCCTCTTGAAGGGTTCTTGGTGGTGTAGCCTATTATATTAAAAACAATTTTTCTTCTCACATCTAGCTTCATATTATCTACCCCTTCAATTAGTACATTTGGATTGATATCTTTGATTCTTCCTATAATAGGATTTTTCTTGGAATCTTCCATTTCAATCCTATTAACTCTGCCTCCTATAAGAAAAACAACTTAGATAAGAATTGTCCTTTCACTACCTTAGAAATAGAAATTCACAATGTGAGGAATGAAGGTAATATCCTTTTTCTTGGGGACTTCAATGCTAGAACTGCTACCAACCAACCTCTTATGTTAAGTAACCATTGTAACCCTAACTCCTTGTGGCTTGACGAAGATGATGAATTAAATAATAGATTAAAGAGGACATCTAAAGACAAAACCGAGAACTTATTTGGCACTGAGCTCCTCAAGCTTTGTAGTTCCCAAGACCTGATTATCTATAATGGTATCAGCAAGTGGCCTTCCTCTAGCTAGATGACTTGTTTGCATGGGTTGGGTAGTAATGTTGTGGACTATGCAATTTCGGTCTCCCATGTCCTTCACCGTATTACCAAATTTGAGCTTCTTAAATATTGCGAGCCTCACTTTGACCACAAAACTTGTTATTTAACTTTAAATCTTGTTATGCATACTAGCCACATGTAGGATACTAGTGAAATCCAAAGCCACACTTGTTTCAATCAAAGTAATATAGACCTTTTCCTAAAGGAGTTAAAAATGGATTTAGGTTCCATGACTTATAATAACAATATTGATCAAATTTAACACAATTTTACTACTACCCTTTCCACTACCAATAACAAGTTGTCTATTGAGGTTTCATATAAGAAGACTAATAGAACTTCCAATCCTTGGTATGAAAGAGACTATAAAAGTGCCAGGAAAACTATTCAAGACACTCTTAATGAAATTGGAAAGCTTCAAAATATTAGTATATATAAATTCCTCATTAAAGAGAAGAAGTATTATATATTAGTAAGAGATAAGAGCATCTTCTTCACCTTTCTAAAGTTGTGCCTAGAACGTTTTAGCGGAATGTACTTATTCATAAATATAAATATAATCATTCAATCCCCTTAGAAAAGTGGGACATCTATCTTAAGAAGTTTTATGACTCCCCAGACACCAATGACAACATCGTTAGCACTCCTACTAAGGAAGATATATTTTCTCTTGAGGATGTTGAGTCTAGGATTAATAAGCTTGCTAGTGCGAAAGTTAAAGATATTGAAGGATACCAAGATAAGATCTTAAATTTGGGAAGATATATCCTCATTCCTCATATCCATAGGCTTCTCAATTTGGCTATAAAGCATCACTTCCCCAAGCCTTGGATGCAAAGCCTTACTGTGCCTATCTTTAAAAATGGGGACAAAATTGTTCCCTCTAACTACAAGACCATTCTGATTAGCCACATCTTAGCCAAGCTTTATGGTCTCATATTAGATAAGAAGATTAGTCATTGGATTGAAATCCATGACAAAAGAGCTAAAGGGAAAGTTGATTTTATGAGATACCACTCGACTATCAACCATCTTGTCACCCTCACGATCATTGTCGAAGAATGTCTCAATAGTAATGTTGATCTCTTTTGTTGCTTTGTGGACTTTAGAAAATCCTTTGACATTGTTCCATGGGATAATATTTGGAAAATACTTGATGAGATAATGATTCCTCTTTAGTTGAATATTGTTTTGATTTGCCTCTATGAGATGTGTTTTCCAAGCTTAAGCCTAATGAAGGGTGAACTAAAGATATTAAATGCAATATCGGGGTTAAGCAAGGGTGTCACCTTTCCCCTACCCTTTTTTGTTTTTACATCAATAAGCTAGAGGAGTGTTTGAATATCGCAGGGTGCAAGGGGACCAAGCTTGATCGTATTATCTTTACTCTTCTCCTCTACATCGATGATATCATTCTTCTTGCTAGAAGCCATGAGGACTTGGACAAGCAACTTAAGACTCTTCATGAATATTTCTCTAAGATGGGTATGACAGTTAATACCGAGAATACTAAAATTATGATAATTAAATCCAAAAGGATTACCCATGGAGATTTCATCTATGATAAAAATTGCTTGGTACAATCTCTTCTTATAAATATTTGGATATTGATATTCCATATCAACTCAACTGGAATTAGAACACTAAGAAAAGGATTATTGAAGGATGGAAAGCTTACTATGAACTTGAAAACAATTGTAAGGTTGTCAATATTTGTAGTTGTAGTAAAAAAAGGTTCCTCTTTGAGACCCTCATCACCCTAGTGTCCTATATGGTTGTGAAGTTTGGAGTTGAGTATATCTAGAGAGTCATGGAGAAATATTGAGATGATTCAAAAGAAATTCGTAACCTACAATCTCAAGATCGAGGGAAATACCAACTATCCTACCCTCCTAATCTAATGTAGCCTCTCCCTTATTGAAAGGAGGGTTATGTTTAAGTATTTAATGTATAATTAGAATCTCTACAATATAGAACCCAAGAGGCTTCCTAAAATTGTTTCTAACTTTAGTCAAAATCCCCACCTTCGCCTCAAGCATGGGTGGCATAAGGATGTCTAGTCTTGGCTCAGACATTAGGGGATAAATGAGGATATCATCGTGGGAAGCAAGGATAATGTCAAAGATACTATGACCCCAAAATTTAAGGATAAACTATGGGATGGTAAGGAGATGGAGGGTAAAAGGAAGGTAATATATTATAAGGAGGTGATCAACCCCACCCTTGAGAACTAGAACTATCTTTCTATTTTTACTAGCTCGAAGAGAAAGTTGAACATCACTAAGATTAGAACTAATTCTTATGAGCTTCGAAGTGAAACCGTGCGATGCTCTACTCCCAAGACCCCCTAGGATGATAGAATTTGTCAGCTTTGTGATAATAAGAGGGTGGAGGATGAAAAACACTTTCTTTTGGATTGTCGAGTCCTTACTCACATCTGCTCTCATTTCCCTAACATGTATCACACTCCCAATCTTCTTGACTTGTTAAGTCAGCCCAACTATAGCGATCTTGGTGCACTTTTTTCCCTTCCTTTTGAGGATAGAAATAAGATTCTAGAATTACAATTAGATTTTTCCTCTTCTTAAGGTTCGATAGATCGCATTGGTCATAGTGGACAATAATCATCATCATCAATATTAATATAATTATGGTTAATTTAACAATAAATAAAATAAAATATTATTGCCCCGAGAGGTGCTCCACAACCCAGTACATGAGGTGTTCTACAACTGAGTACATGAGGGAGATGTTGTCACATAACGTTACATTAAAAAATTAAAATATATATGTGTGTGTGTGTGGGCTAATATATGTATATGTAAGAGATGTTGTGGGTAAAGTTACTCTAAAAAAATAATAACTTTACTTTAAAAATCAATGTTGACCATAAATAAAATAGTTCAATTTTCACCTTTATTTTAGTATGACGGATATATGTAATTCCTTCATTGAGCCCAGATTTAATGCCTCCATTATGCTAGAAATGTGTAATGTAATGTAAACATTTCAACTTGGTGAAAAAAAATAAAAAAGATGACCCATTCTTTTAAGAATTCATGGTATTGACCCATGGTATTCATGTGGAATATAACCTATTTCAAGGTAAATTAAACTAGCCTAGATCTAGCTTAGTTTGATGTTATATTTAGATCCATAATTATTTTATTACATTTTATCTAATATTTTTTCCTATTTCCATCCACTTTTCGCTAGGTTATATTGGGTAAAATATAATATTATAATATTACAATTTACCCAATATTTCCCTTCAACTGGAAAAGAAAATAAATTCAACTATAAAATTAGGAGAGTAAGAGGAAATATTGAGTGAAATGTAAGATTTATTGCGTGCAAGTAGTAATAAATATTGTAATAAATATTTTAAATTGAAAAGAGATTTGATCCTAAAGTATTTAATCAATAAACTATATATAATATATAATATATATAAATAATAATTTTTATAAAAAAATATCAAACCACTTAAGTGGAGGGTCAATTTATTTGCACAACAATGAAATATAAATTAAAATTAATGATGATGGGGCATTGTTTTACGATGGTTTGTGTTAATTTAAATAGTTATTATTATTATTGGTTAAATAAAGTGAATTTAAATTATTTAGTTTATTTTGATTAAAAAAATCATTTATCATTAATAAAATACTATTATCACAAAGATTACTTGTAATAGTTTAATTCCTCTGCAAATAGCCTTTATCTTCAACCTCTTCCTAAAAAAAATTCAACCTAAAAGCATGCTATCACAGGAATGCCCCTTACCATAATTTAGTCCCCAAGAGCGGAATCCATGGTCAACCCTTAAACCTAACAGATACTAAACCCTATTCAAACCGACTCAAATGAATATATACCTCTCGGTCCCCAAGAGCGGAAGCCATGGTCAACCCTTAAACCTGACAGATACTAAACCCTATTCAAACCCACTCAAATTAATATATACCTCTCGGTCCTCTCCGTTTGATATTAATATGTCAGATATCATATTAATATGATGTACTCCTTGTCTAAAATTTCATAGATATCGTTAGGGTTGGCAGGCTCCGGAGGAATTACAGATATAAATGGTAAGATGTGTGGAATCTGACGCGAACATAGATTGATTGCAATGGAGATATCTGAGAGAACCGAAGAAGCCGACAATTCCAAGATCCCCGATGAAGAAACCAACGATTTAGAGAAGGAAGAGGGGATAAATCCAGTTCATGTTTATGATGCGGATGAAGCATCCAACAGTGCAGACACATCACTTAAATATTCTCTGGAACTGCTGTCCGACGTATCTAGCACTATTCTAGAAACAAAGAGCTCGCCAAGACGGAGCGGCAGTAGCAGCAAAAACAATAACAGTCCCCCCAATGATGGTAACTCTCTTTGTAGCGATATCACCGCAGAGTCGAAGCCCCACAACTCGAGTTCTGGAAAATGGGAAGCATTGAAAGAAATAATGAGCAGAGACAAAGAGTTGGCACCCAGACACTTTTTAGTGGTGAGGGCCATAGGAGAAGCGAACTTAGGCGACGTATTCCTAACTCGTTTAGCAGATACATCTACTTATTTTGCAACGAAGGTGATGAACAGAAATCATCTGGAAAGCCTGAACAAACTGCAATGTCTTCTCAACGAATTAGAAATACTGCGAATGTTGGATCATCCGTTTCTGCCTACGTTATACCACTACTTCGAGGAGGAAAATTTATCAGCTCTGGTTATGGAGTATTGCCCCGGGGGTGATCTCTTTAGCCTTCGGCAAAAGAAACCTGGCAATCGTTTCTCAGAAAGAGACACACGGTTTGGTTTACTCCAGCTCATTAGGGGGTTTTATGTTTAGCTGAATTTGAGTATATTGCAGATTGGTTAAATATCCTTCTGCTCATTAGGGTTTTATGTCTGGTTGAATTTAAATTTTAACTCCATTGCAGATTGGTTAAACATTTTCGGCTTCATTAGGGTTTTATGTTTAGTTGAATTTAACTAAATTATAGTTTGGTTAAATATTCTGAAATGTGATGTACAAAGACGATCTCAATTTTGAGGTTACTTTTGTCTATCAAATTTGGAATATTTATGGTTAAGAAATAGATTTGACCTAGCTTCCATCGGTCATGATATTTAAAATGTTTCTGGTTAGGGAAGATATTTGAGATATATAAAATTGTAACGATTAGACATTTCATGTAAGGTAAGGTTTAAAAAATTTAGAATATCTGAAATCTATTTTCTTGGAATTGAAATCAGATTTCTTTGTGCACAACAGATTTTATGCTTCAGAGGTTCTTTCAGCATTGGAGTATCTCCACTTGATGAGAATTGTGTACAGAGACCTGAAGCCAGAAAATATTTTGATAAAAGAGGACGGCCATATCATGCTCACAGATTTCTATTCATCATTTATAGCAGATGCGGGTTCCACAGAACTCAACGCATTAAAGGAAGATAAGGCAGCACAGAAACTCAAGTCTACAAGGAGTGGTTTGTCTGGTATCGAAATGAGTAGCAAACTAGAAACTATGGTTTCATATCTGCGTCGATCAAAATTCTCCAAGAAAAAGAAGCTGCGGAATGTTAAGTCAGCTCAATATCTGAACACATCAATTCCAGAGCTAATTCATTCCGAACCTAGCGGTGACCATTCCATGTCAATTGTGGGAACTTATGAGTATTTGGCTCCTGAGATGATTGAAGGCAAAAGGTATGGAAGTAGCGTGGACTGGTGGGCTTTCGGAATATTTATATATGAACTTCTATTTGGAAAGACGCCCTTCAGGGGACCTGGTGATTTTGAGAAACCTATTAAGTTTCCTGAATCAATACAGGTAAGCTCAGCTGCAAAGGATTTGATCAAACGTTTGCTGGTAAAAGATCCAAAGCTACGGCTGGCATATAATGGAGGGGCCTCTGATATTAAACAGCATCCATTTTTTCATGGTACAAATTGGGCACTGCTCTGTTATTCTAATCGTCCTCCAGTAATTCCTGGGCCACTTTACTGTCACCACGATGGTTTGGTGGACCAACAGACTTTACCCAATTTTGTTAAATAATGTTGTTCAGCTCTGTACATAGAATCTCTAGAGTTGCATGAAAATATTTAATTCGGATGTATTCTTCAAAGTGAGTGACCTGATTTTGGACATTCTGTTTATTTGTGGTTTAAAGGTTTTATTATTTTATGGTTTACCATAATAAACTAAATTGCCTCGAGAGAAACGCTGAGGAATAAATATACTAAATGTAATGAGAAAATGTATTAAAATATAATAAATAGAGATACATAACGCGTTTTTTTATAATTTTATTCAAAACAAATTTTTAAATTCATGATTGTAAAATTGTTTAATTTTATTGAAGAAGTAAGTCAATAAATAGTTTTAAGAATATTATTTCTAGTTTAATAATAGTGAATATGAAAGCATACCCTAAGCAATACGTTTCCTCCATTTTATTACAGTTTTAATAATTGATTTTCAAAAAAAAATTGAAAAGAATATATAATAGTGCAGTTTTATTTTTTTATATTTTGTTATTTTTCATATATATTTTTTAGTCAATTTTATTGGAAATCATATAAATATAAACATGGGATTTCAAGATAGCATATTATTCAATATTTTGAATATTATTATTAAGGTGTTTTCTAAACATTATATGTTTTGGGATATTTTAGTGAATTTGTTTTGAGAAATTTGATTTTTGTTGTTTAAAATGAGATATTAAGTTCATATATGCATTTAATAATTGAAAATTTTCTAGGGCTCTAGGATTATGAGAATTTCATAATTTAAATGTGATTCCAACAAATCTTTGCAAAATTCTAATTATAGAATATAAACCATAAAAACTTCTCAAACAAATTTCCAAAAAGTATAACATATAGAATACAAATTATATTAGTATTTTGTTAATTTGCTAATTAGAATCATGATTCATAAGTTTAATATTCAAATAAAATTTATATCTTTGGAAACCATTTACCCTGGGGGATAATAAATTGATGTAGAACTTATATGATTTGGAAATTTTGTATGAGATAATTAAATAGAGTGAATATTACTAATATTAATTTAATATAATAAAATAAATATTATAATTTTTATTATTAAATTGAATAAAACTTATATTAAAAAAAATATTTTTTAAAAGAATAAATTAAAATATATATTGTTTTTTCAAGTTATAAAAGAATAATTAAAAAGTACCATACCAACTAATTATGCCAAATTTTTATATTTTAATAGTCATTTTACATATGGACAAATTATAAGGATACATGGTATGCAACAAGTTAAAGATTCCTTTGGAAGAAGATTAGCCACATGATTAAATTCTTAGTGAATATATGAAATGAAACCTCATCAAAACACCCTTATAGTTCATATATTTAGCATTGCTATAATTGAAGAAAAAATATTCCAACACCACCATCCCATTAAACCAATCTACAATGACTCTAGAGTGATTAGCCATGTCCACATATCAAGATCCTTTATTCTTTGTGAATTAGAGAAGATTGCAAAGCACTTCTAATATTGTTATAGTGTTTTCTTCTCTTATGTGTACTGAAATAGTCTTAGCAATATAAATTGCTATTGTAGATCTACAACAAATTATAGAAACAAAACCTCCAAAGCCCTCACCTATGCTACCATCATGGTTAAAGAAAAAAAATGAAATAGTAATAAATGTGGGTAACTCCAATAATCCAATGGAAACCAGATATGTAAAAAATATATTTTATTAAACAACACATGTGAAGGGAACAAATAAATGTTACAAGTCCCGCTCTATGGGATGGTTTCTTGGGTATCCTCAAATGTCTTCAGCTTTTTGATAGAGCCTCTCTCCTCTATAATGTATAAAACCCAACAAATAAAATGTTTGAGCTCAATGGGAACTCAAATGGAAAAGAAAATGGTGAGCAACACTCATAATAGTGTATAAAACCCAACAAATAAAATGTTTGAGCTCAATGGGAACTCAAATGGAAAAGAAAATGGTGAGCCACACTCATAATACAGTGAGTGTAACAATGAAAATAATAGAAAGTGAATAATGAATGGAAAACCCTCCTATTTATAACAAAATATTAGGTTATCCACAAATAATGAGAAATACTAAAATATTATTAACCCCATTCTAGAAATAACCACTTGGCATATTTTGTTATTTTGCTAGGAGGGAAAAAGTATTTAAACTTTTATTTAGAAATAATAAATAAATAAATGATTTTTTTATCATGTCAAGAAATATGGTTAAGGAATAATAAACAAATAATGATTTATTTAAGTATTCATAACAGATTTAGTCAAACTTGAAAAGGAATAATAATTAATTAATGAGTAATTAATTATTCCTAGAGAAAAATAAGATAATTAATAATTTACCACTTTATTTTTCAAAACATGGTCAAATGTGATAAAGAATATTAATTAAACAATGGTTTAACTAATTATTCCTAGAAGATAATTAAATAAATAGTGATTTATTTAATTATTTTGCATGGATTTAATTATACATTACTTAACAAATGTGGTTTATTAAGTAATTTCTCACAGTGAAAGCACTTTTACTATGGTAAAATTGGACTTACGTGGTGTACTTCGATCCATCTAGTAAATTAAGGCTATATGATCAACATTTTATGATAACAGAGTGACCCCCAATGTACGAGTGTTAGGAGCAAAACATATGACCGAAGTACATTGTAAGGACACAATCACTAGACAACGAAGTGTATTCAGAGAGAGAGATAGAGATAGACCAATGGAGCTGAAGCAAAAGAAGATAGGGAGAGAGGGGGTGAGACCAATGTAAGTCTCCTTTTATGTTGTGGTACCGGATCTTAGTGAGGCGGAGGAGGCGTACCTATACCCGTTGAGATATCTTAGTACAAATATAATAATACGCCCAGAAACATGAAGTTGAGCAATGAAGTACATGCTGAATGGTACATGACATGCTTGCATAAATCAGCCAGAAAATAATACAATGTGTCCCATATACATACTGTGCCTCAAAGAACATGAGCCTTGTTGAACAAGGAGGGGCTCTGCAAAACTGAATGGATCATTTGAAAGGGATGTGCATGCTATGAACATTGTAATCGGCAGGAACTAAACCCATCACCTCTGCAAAATTGCATCTGAGGCTATAGCATAATATGGAGTCATCCGGGCATGTGGGTGGCTACCTGCAGGGCCACCCCCTCATGAGGTCTAAAACATCTCACACACACTAGGAAATCATTGGTACAATCTGTTGCATCACTAGACCATCAAGTGTATGAATCACGAACGTGAAACAACCAAGTCAAACGGAAATAGTGAGTCCCTCTGCTCGATCCTAGGCACCGAAAAAGGGTGGAATCTAGAACCAAGATACACCACCCTTTAGGCCATTATTCTGGAATAGTTGTGTTGATGTCGACAAAATAGGGACCACCATAGGTGAGGCAGTGAGGATTCTCAACTAAGGAACGAGGGGAAATAGTAATGTGATAGATGGATTGACACTAGGGACAATGGAGAAATGGGATTGAGGAATGAACATATGACTTCCCTTGTTAGAGCATAAAGTGCATGGTTGACGTAGCAATGACTAACTCGACTCTAGAGGGGATAGGGGATAGTATGTCTGGAGGCCAAAATGGACAACACGGGATGAACGGTATGCAAAGATGGATGGAATACTGTGACATGATATGATGGGACATTAAACAAAATCCATGGATGCAAAGGTGACTCATTGTGGATGCTCTAAACAAGGGTGACTCAATGGTGCTGCCACATAGCATAGGCCTGGTGGGGACCATGAAGACATGAGCGAATGATGGCTTATCATGATGAAAATCGACACGTGAGATGACAAGTGCCAAGGGAAGGTGGTCCAAAATGTATAAGAGTCACATATGAAGAAATTCAGTTTTGAGAGGCAATGAAGTGACCCTTCTTGAAAAATGGCTTCCGAGTGAAGTGTCATATCATCAAACAATGAGAAAGAACCATTATAATACTCGATGAGGGCATTCCAACAATGCTAATGGTTCATTAAAATAAGCTACAGTTTTATCAGAATGGGCGAGAGAAAAATTGTGGGTTTTTCTATAAAAGGATGTTTTCCCTCCAATTTGCATTCATTTTCTAAGTGAGTTGTCATGAATTTGGAGAGGAGGAAGAGGCTATAAATATTTTGGAGATCGTAGCAAAAAAACCGAGCATCAGAATCAGGATCTGTGACTTTCAGGGAGGTGGCCTTACTCATCTCTTCAATTTTAGTGGTTTATTTCTTGATTTTTGGCACCCTGCAGCTCCCTCAGAGACCCCTACTCCTATTCTCAAATGGATCACACTTTTTGGGCCCAAAAATGCGATTTGGTTCATAGGAAATAGGTGAAAACATGTGAGCTCACACTTTCTGTGCAGAAAACTGTGATTTGGAGCTGAAAAGAGTGGTGGTTTGTTAGCCTATTGGGGGATGTAGGCTGATTAGTCAAGGCGAATGTATTCTTCTCTAAACTAAAAAGACATGTGGTGTGTTGCAGGTATGGAAGAGTTGAGAAGAAATTGGCATGAGAGATATTTAGATACCCTTCAATCTGAGATTCAGAGGGATTAGGGGGTTCGAGGGGTGTTAGCTCGCTACGAGGTTCTCAAGTTGGTAGATAACCCATTAATGAGGGTAGGTGAGCCCTTGCTATCAAGGATTGTGAGCTATTGGGATCCAGACCAAGATGTCTTTGTAGTGCAAGGGCACAAGATTGAGCTCACATTACAGGATATTTATTTCTTGACTAAACTACCTCCCTTAGGGGTGGTGGGGGATATACATCTAGTGTTGCCTCGTGGGAGGAACATTACAGAGTTTGTGGAGCTCCATTGTCCACGAGGTGTGCATGGGAAGGGAACGACCATCCCGATTAGTGATCCAGAAAGACTAGAGACATGGGCTATTGCCATAGTAGTGCTATGGGTTTTGGGTAGTCAGGCGTTCCACCACATCACCGCTGGGTAGATGATGTTGGTTGAGAGTATTTTGGGCGGGACCTACTATGGGTGGGCCTAGATGATGTTGTCGTCAGTGAAAGGAAAGCTAAGTCTATGCAGGAGGCAAGTGAATTACGACCATGCATTTGGTACATTGTTGTGTGCATTATTCTTTGAGAAGATACCCACCATCTATCCTCATGTACATATCTAAGATGGGGGCCCTCAAGAGCCCATGATGTGCCGCTGGCGGAAGCTACTATGGAGAGGAGAAGGGGGAGCCAGATGGGTGTTTCGACCTGAATTTTTCTCACACCAAGATCAGATGCCCCTTTACATTAACGATTATTTTTATAGCAGGATGAAATATCAGGGTGAGCCTAACCTACGAATTCCACCCGGGCGAGCATGGGGACCAGACGGTAAGTGTTAAGTTGCTATTTTATGGTGCATTTCATATTTGTATCACATGCATATGGTACTTAGTGTAAAATATGTGGTATGCACACACAACACCAGTAAAACCGACAGGATATGCAAGACAAGACGTAGTGCGAGGGGCTGCAGATCAGGGAACATCATCATCATGTCAGGGTCAAAAGTATAGTGCACTACTCACTGATCTACACTGTAGGTGTGAGGTACTCTTGACTGGAGTTTTTGAGCGTGGATGGCATGAGTTAGATGATCAATACACATATGAGTGTACAATCCTTACCTAAGAATGATGAGGGATCATGCGGCATGTTGTAGCATCCATCGTCATTTAAATTTCATTTTTAAATATTATCACAAAAAAATAAAAATAAAAAAAATAATATTTTGTTTTAAAAAAATCAAAAGAGAATGTGAAAGATCGAAAGCAGTGATTTATTTTATATTATTGATGGCATTCAAATCTGATGTAAGGTGTGGCCCTGACCCATATATTAAAGTTTGAGCGATATCACAAGATGTAAGCAATCATGGGCTTGAGAAGCGGATAAAGTGTTTTGCGGGGGGACAATGAGCACATGTTACAACTCATGATCAACCCCTGTAGTTGACCATGACATCAAGGTGTTTGACTGAGATCTACAACCTGAGATTGCTATGGGGATTCAAGCCTAATGAACCTCTCGTACACTCCCTACCCTCGTAGCGGGCCACCCACATCACTTCACTCCATCTCATCTCCTCCACACCGTCCACCACCCTCATTCATTACCATCCACCTCATCCACCGCACCGTGTCACTTCATCTGCCACTCCATTAATTAGTTACATTAATTACAGGTTTTTCCCTCTGTTTGATTATCATATGTATAAAAGAAAAGAAAACCACGTTGCATTAGCTTTTTGTTTTAGTACGAAGCAGCCTTGCATCTAGTTTAGCAGTCTGAGTGAGCAACCATCCCGACAACTGTCATCAGCAACTGTCACCAGCAAATGTCACCTATAGTCACCATGGCCAAACAAAAAAGTAAGTTCCTCATCAGTTATTCATACCCCTTTAATGGATGTCAAACGACATATTTCTGATACCCTCTGTACAATCAAACATCTTTCACTCTATCAAGAGGTTGTTCTTAACTATAAAAAGTCCCCCATATTCATGGCAATGGTTAGGTCAGGTGTTTTAGCTACTTTTGTCCCGAAAACTCATTTATTCCCTGAATTTATTCAATGTAGCCTCAAAAATGTACCCCAAGAAATGTTTTGTAATGAATCTGTCAGGGGAGAGTGTCTTTAGAGTAACCTCACAATTAATACACCAAGCTTTTAATTACCCTGTGTCTGGAACTTACACCACCTTTACTAAAGAATCTTTTATTTCTTATTATGATAACATGTCTCCTCAGGATCTTTCTCATGTCACCTCTTTCCTAGCTCCTACATTTGGTCAATTCTCCCTAGATGGCAATCTCTTCTCTTTAGAAATATTTGCAGTTGACATAAGACCTGTTTTGGAAGTAATTGCCAAGATTCTAGGAAAAGAAGACTCCAAGCATGTGGATAAAGTTGTGATGGGATTTTTCTCCTTATTGGTGAAGCCAGATATTTTCCTAGACATTCTAGCATTCTAGGTAGATGCTATCAATACCCAATTTATGACTTTTCCTCTCACTGGTTCCTTCAAAATTCTTTCAGTCATTACTTATTTATTTATGTACCAGAATGCTGAACATTTTCCTGATTTGGAGCTAAATGTTGTTGATATCGATAAAAAGAAGCAGTCATTGGTATTCTGGATAAACTTGATAACGGGTAATCTAGGAGATATTGGTTTATTTGAGTTTACTTCTTTATTCCTTCCAATGGCTTATGAAATTCTAAATGGAAGCCTACCCCTAGCTTTTCTTCCTAAAGCTCAAGAGAGTCTTCAATTGAGTAAGGATGTGAGATGTGGGGATTGGTTCATCTTTGAAGAGCACGTAGAGATTAGGCTTTATGGAGCCTTTGTCAAGCCTTACAGGTTACCTAAATTTGTGCCAATTAGGTGGTTTTCCCTTGAATTTATTAGGCAGAGCTTAAATGTAGATCAAGTTCATTTTGTTCCTATGAAGAAAGGCTTCTTCTTCAAGTTTCTTAAAGTAGTGGGACCCTTCATTGTAAACATCAGATAGGCTACCCAGGAGGTTGAAAGATTGTTGAATGACATGTGTCTTTTATAGGTGGTTGAGTGGGCTTATGACCCTCATCAAATTATTTCAAAGAGAAGACTCGAGAATGGCTATTCAGCCTTTTTACATGAAACTAGACCTGAAACAGAGAAATTGGCAAATGGAGGTTTGCAAAACACTCAGGAAAAGAGATTGAAACCCCTAGCATTAGAGAAAAAGGTGTCAAGTGGGTTAGAGAGGAAGTTATTGATCTCGATGAGGAAGAATCTGAAGCAGCAAAAAGGACCAAGCTTCAGGATGCAATGTCTTCAGCACAACCTGGTTTGGTGATTTAGTTAGGAGAAACAGAAGGTGACCCAGCTTCCCCATATCCCAGAGAACCTTTTCATGATTAAGTTCCTTTAATTCAAAGTATGTTTGCTCAGATAGATGAGAGAAATTAGAAGGTGAAGTTAAATATGGAGGCTCAAGCTAAGTCTGAGGTAACTCCTTAACAAACTAGATTGCTATCTACCATGGATTTGGAGAAGAGCCAACTTAAAATTTCCCTTTCTCATCCTAGTAAAATATCAGTGGGGTTTACTAGCAATTTCAAGACAGTGAATTTAACTGTTGACACTCACAAGATTCCAATGCTTGACAAGATCAATTTCCATATGAAAACTAGGCAATTGATCATAAATGATCTACATAAGAAAAATGCAGCAACTATCAAGGTAGAAAAAATGCTAAATAAGGTAATTTAATAGTTAAAGTTGGAGAAAGATAACTCCAGAGCTTTGAATGCTCAAGTTGATGAGCTAAAGAAAATTATCATTAAAATAGGTGTCAATCCTGATGACCATCCTGTTGTTCAGAAATTATTTCAATTTGCCAAATCAGAGATTGGGGTTTTGAAAAAGAAGTTGAATCTACCTGCAGGTGAGCATCCCATAGCTACAGGGATAGTTGGAGTAGAAAATGAAAAGGAAAAGCTTCTACAGGATGAGTTGCAGAAGACTGAAGAAGTTTCTTTACTTAAAGAATCTTTGGACAAGCTGCAACGATAGGTGGACACTCATGTTTGTACAATAGTAATCCCACCCAACACAGATGATCCAGCAGCATAGGTTTTATAGTTGGGAACAGAGCTTAAAATGGTTGTGCATGATGTAAAGAAAGCCCAAAGAGAATTGGAAACGACTTGCAAGCTACTGAATTTGAGTGAAGAAGAAGCAAGAAGGGAGAAAGATAATGCAAAGAAGTATAGGGAAGATCTCCTGAGGGTTGAAGATGAAATCAAAAGAATAAAGGAAAAAATGAAGGGCAATATGTCCTTAATTCAAGCCAGAGAGATCATTTGAGATGAAGTCATTGAGGTTATCAAGGGCATTTGGAAGGTTTTTGTGATTATATTTGAAGAGAAAACACTAGTTGAGGATATGGAAGAGATGGTCATAAAAAATAAGAAAAAAGATCTAGATAGATCAAAGTTTGCAAAGAGGATGATAGATTTCATTAACTCTAAATCTACTGCAGAATTGAAGGAACATGACATGCCAGATAGAACATCATGTGCAATATATTTTAACAAAATGATTATTAGAAACATGTATAGGAATACTACTAAGAAGAAGATAAATGAGGTGAAGGAAGCAGTTTCAAAGTTTAACATCCTGTTTGATAAAAGGGTTAGGGTTGGACTTCCTTCTTGTTGGGATCTATAGGGAAACTTGTTGCCATGGAAACCATATGAGACTTTGCTGGTTGAGGCAAAAAGCAAATTTGATAATGCTCATGAAAAGACAATAGTATTAAAAGGAGCTACCATTGTGAACTACTTGAACAAAGATTTTAAGCTTCACTGAATGGTGAAGACTTTGTTTACAAACCATCCTACCTAAGTTGCAGAAAACGGGGAAATGGGTAAGAGTTTTCGAAACGGGAAGTGATACGAAACGCGACCTTCCCAAATTTTGGAAATGGGGAAACGCGAATATATATATATATATGTGTGTGTGTGTGTGTGTGTGTGTGTGTGTGTGTGTGTGCAATCATAAAGCATAAATAATACATTTTAATTTATTACACTTAAACATTAAGATTTAATTTACATCACATTTACTCATGAATGATCACCTAATGAAAATAAAAATATCGGAATATCCAAAAGCAACCTTTATTATATATTCAAATCTCAAAATCAGCCTTTATTTATATTAATATATGACGCTGCAAGTACAATACAGACTATAAGGCTACAAGAGAGAGATCCAAATCAAGATTTTCTGCATCCACATCCCATTCTTTACAAGGACAACTGTTGTATTTGGAGTCTCCTCCTACATAGTCGAACGACCTTAGTGCTCTTGATTAAATACACATTTCATACCCTATTATCCTACATGATCTTGATTATTGTGAGTTTCCCCTGCATAGAGGGCTTGGTTCTCTTGATTAAATACAAGTTCCATACCCTAGTACATGATAAAATCCAATGGAAACATTGCAATCCCTCCAATCCTGAAATCCTGAAAAACAAATAAGTTTGCTAGATTTTGAGTGAGATCTAAAATTCTACTTTCTCCATATGAAATCCAATGAGGGCGAAACCACTCTCAAACATCCTGAGTTATTTCATGGTAATGTTAAAAATTTAAGTAA
>APFE031333080.1:0-18554 GCA_000404065.3 Pinus taeda
TAACTTGACCTATTCTAAAATTTATTTCATGATCGTTCACAAACCCTAAATTCCATAGGGTATAGCTCCAAAGTATAGTGACCCAAATTCTGAAAATGGAACAAGTTATTCCTCAATATTTCTTCTTAATATGGTCCAAGTTTCACTTCATGAAGCTTTACAAAAAAAACAAGTTACAATACAAATGCCAAATTGGCCTATTTGAGACTAAATTATGAAGTATAGAGGAGCCCTCGTGTCCTCGGGAAAATCTCTAAAAATAAAGCTAACCAAGACGTGTACCTTGGACCATATCTTCATCATGCTTTCCTTGACATTATCCAAGTTTCATGGTTTGAAGCCTCACATATATATATATATATATATATATATAATGTTGAATTAAGTTTTTCAAGATTGAAATTAAGAGCATTGAGAAACCCTAACTTCAATGGACCATGACTCTGAAAATATAGTGAACCGAGATGTGAAACTTAAACTAGATATTTTTTGAGATGTCTGTCAATCTTCTCTAGATTTCACCATTTGAAACCTCCCCAAAAGAAATTTATAGTGAAAATGGCACAATCACCAATTTGAAGCAGCAAAACCCTAGGATCAATAGCTCTCGTACTAATTATCATTATCCTTGGGCCTTAAAAATGATAAGAAACCAATAATTAGAGACCACTTCGTGGGGGAAACCTATTTTTATAATAAATACAAGGAAGTAACAAATATTTGATGATCCTAAGACTAGGTCTCATTCACTTATATATAGGAGACAAAGGACATAATTATAATAAAATGAGATTATGATGGGTTCTAGCCTACATAACAATAGAACAATAGAAATGTAATTGCTCAATATATAAAGCTTATTAATAAGTTATTGAATTTACATGGGGCATATATAAAACTTAATAATTGACACCTTTGTTTGAGGAGTAATTAATTTTTCTATAAAATATATAGATATAATAAAATTTCAAACTAATAAATAAAACCCTTTTATTTATAACAACAATAATCCCTCTCATCAAATACAGTCTTTAAAAATGATTAAAAAAACCATATTTATATATGTATGTGTGTGTGTGTGTGCATATATATATATATATATATTACGTTATGTCAAAGCCAGCTCACAAAAGATAGATGAACGCCTTAAAATTCATCCTCTTCGAGGGGGAAACCTCCTTTACATTACATAAATGAACAATTTTGGATGATACAAATGAAAATACCTCCTTTCTATATAAAGGAGTCTAAGGGGCCATAATATAATCAGAGTCGACATAACAATTATAATGTAAGGGCACAATAATAACAATAGTGGGCTTCTATGGGGCACAATAGTAACAATATGGGGACTACATGGGTACAACAATATAATAAGGGGGTTGCACTAATAACAATAAGGGGCTACACTAGTAGTATAGGGGCCTCACATGCCCCTCTCCTTCAAAAAGTGTTGTCCTCAATGCTTGAGTAGTTCTTGATGCCTCTGTATAAAAATTTTGTCCTTCCATGTGAAATCGTCAACAGGAAAGTTCTTCCATTTGATGAGATGTTTTGAAATTGATCGATTTCGTAGCTATCGACTTCTCAGTTCTATAAATGCTTCAAGTTCCAATATGATTTTTCCTTCCTTGTCAAGTTCTGGCAATATTGTTGGAACTGGGATATTCAACAACTTTTGAATGAGTTCCCACCCTGCTTCACCATTCTTCCATTCATACCTTCCTTTTTTTATCAAATTTGGTTGGATAATTGTACCGACCTCTACCATTTCTGCAACCATATGTTCAATTTCACTCCTTTGGGCATATGGATATCTATAAGGATTGACGTTTGGAGGAACACATCCTGGAATAAAATGAATAGCATGATCATGATCACGAATATGTGGGAGACCTTTGGGAGTCTCAAATACCTTGGAATGATTGTCCAAGACTTTTTCGAGATATGGAGAAATACATGATTTTGATATGCGAACGGTTAGCGAACATAATTGTGCAATTACACCTTGTTGTTCTTTCGTTAGAAGCTTTTTCATTCTTTTACAGTTGATTATCTTTCCTGGTTTCCCTGTGATACCCCTTAATTCAACTTCCTTTCCTTCCTAAGAAAATTTCATAAAATTTCTTGAAAATTAAAAGCTATTGTACCTAAGGATTGTAGCCATTAGACTCCTGGTACAACCTCAGCACCACCCATTGGAACGGAAAACATTGGGCAATTCAATACATATTCTCCCATGGATAGCTTGATATTATGGCACTTTCCAGAATTACAATTGTCACTTGACATTCTGGTGCTGGATCTAGGAAACAATTCAAGTCCTTGGCTATATTACAATTAATAAAATTATGGGTACTACCCGAATCAATCAATACTATTACCTTTTTCTTCTTGATATTTCCTTCTATATTTATAGTTTGAGGAGTGGTAATTCGAACGAATGCATTACAGGATATGTTCGGACTCATTTCCTCTTTCTCTGGTGTTGGTTCCTAGTGAGTGTCCTTTTCTTTTGATGTTTCTTGATACTTTTCTTCCTGATATTTCACTGTTTGAACCTTCTTCCTCTTGATATGTCCTTCAATCTTAAGAGTTTTGGGAGTGGCAATTTCTTCCAATGCTTTACAAGATATGGTTGGATTCATGTCTTGACGCTCGATGTGATCTTTCACTTCTTGAACATTTTTCTTCTTGATATGTCTTATCTTGATAGTTTGAGGAGTGGTAATTCTGGCCAATGCATTACAAGATATGGTTGGATTCATTTCTTCTTTCTCGATGTGATCTTTCACTTCTTGAACCTTTTTCTTCTTGATATGTGCTTCTATCTTGAGAGCTTGAGGAGTGGTAATTCTTGCCAATGCTTTACAAGATATGGTCTGATTCATTTCTTCTTTCTCTAGGGTTGGGTCCTGGCACATATCCTCTTCTTTTTTTATCCTTTTCTTCCTCGTCTTCGTACTCTATGTAAAATAATTTCTTCTCAGCACACTTATGACCTTTAGTGTATTTGCTATCATAATTATAACAAATCCCTTTTTTTCTTTTTTCTTCCAATTGTTGTGGTGTAACCCCTGTAGGTTGTGGAAGGCTAGGAGAAACAACACTTCCATTATTATAGTTCTGAGGGGTGGACTTCCTTGTTGCCATAATTTTACTTTCCACTTTGTAACAAAGCCCTTTTTCTCTTCCCAATTGTTGTGGTGTTTATCTAAAGAAGGTGTTTCTCTTTCTATCCTCATAATGTGCTATTATTTCCTCTGTGAAAATTGACCATGTAACAAGTTGTTTACGAGAACAAAGCCCTTTATACCATAAAAATTGATCTGTTTCTAAATATGAAGATGCAATACATACCTTTTGTAACAATGGTACACCATGTAGATCAAAATATTTCTCCATCTTAAGTATCCAATTTACCAGATCCTTGCCATCAAACTTCCTCATATTGCCTTTTCTTTATTTTAGGGGCTCGATCTTGAAACGAATATAACTCTGTAATTTCGGCTCTTCTAGTTCTGAAATTGTGACCTGCATTAGCTCTCTGTGTCCTCTTTCTAATGCCACCAATCTGATCGAATTTAGATTCTCCAAGAAAGAGTTATGTACAATCTCCTAAGATGACCTGATTATATACCTTTTCAGAAGAGCGAACTTGTATGAAGTTCCACGTGTCACTGTTTTGACCTTAGGATCTGAAAAATATACACAGGAAACTAAAGTCCATCCTCTTTCTGTAACTTCTAATGAAATTTCAATCTCATTCTCAAAACAAAAGTTATGACTATTTTCCCTAGGTCACCTGTTTGGAATGTAATTCAGGAGTCTGCAAAAAGGCCAACTTATTCAGATCATATCTCCACAAATATAGAACGAAAAGCTCTGAAATTTGGACCCGAGGTTCAAAACGATTTCAACCCAATTTTTTTTTAGCGTCTGAAACATCGTAGAAAAAAAAGTTATAGCGCAAATTCCACGATGACCCGTTTGGAGCAGTGAAACCCTAGAATCCAAAGCTCTCATACCAAATGTTATGAAACGAGCTCACAGAAGATAGAAAAGATAGATGAATGCCTTAGAATTCAGGTTCTCCGAGGGGTAAACTTCCTTTACATTACATAAATGAAAAATTTGGGATGATACAAATGAAAATGCCTCCTTTCTATATATAGGAGTCTAAGGGGTCATAATATAATCAGAGCCGACATAACAATAATAATGTAAGGACACAATAATCACAATAGTGGGCCTCTATGGGGCACAATAGTAACAATATCGCGACTGCATTGGTACAACAATATAATAAGGGGGTTGTACTAATAACAATAAGGGGTTACACTAGTATTATAGGGGCCTAACATAATAAATATGGATTAAAGGAGAAATTTTGAAATCAATTAAGCCTCACACCAACGGCATTATCCAAAATATACTATGGGCCCTATTAACATAATTTATATATGTATATCTGGTTAATATAGTCAGGAACATATTTTCTTAATGCCATTGTTGTGACTCTTAATACATGTGTGTGTTTTGAAAAAAAAAAAAGGTAAGTGGAGCTAATGGGAAAAGACGAAGAAACAAGGTCTTTGTAGCATGATATTTAAACAACAAATACTTCATTAATGTGTTAAACTTGGGAATAGGAGAGCCTTTTCAACTTGGCTAAATTTTTGAAAAGGGAGAACCTTTGCATAATGGAAGTAGTAAAATAAAAAATACTTATTTATGTTGCTTGTTTAAGTGAGCTACTTCAAGTGGCTTCATTGGCCTGCAAATCTTGAGGTTTACTATTAATGATTTTTTTTTCATCTCATTCTTTCTTTTTTAAAAGTTTTATTAATGAATGCTTTTTTATTTGATGAGACTCAATTTTATGTAATGCATTTTTCATCATTTTTCTTCCCAATGTGTTTCATAATAATTTATCATTGTTGAATTATTAAATTAACCTGTCTTAGAAATTAGTTGCGGTTACATTTTACAACTTGCATGTTATTGTAAATCTCATTAATGTTTCAATTAAATTTAATTGGATGTAACTTACATGGAAATATTGCATACCTTTGTATGAGTTATCGCGGTTGTTTCGCATTATCGGCTTGCTCAAAGTTGAGTTTCAAGTGAAATAAATACGTTTTTTTAAGTGTTTGGTTTTAAGTGTGCCAAAAGAAATAGGCACTTTTTTTTGGATTGAAATGTTTATGATGTATGAATTTTGCTCATTAAGATATATATGGTGAGTAAATAAAATTTGTTTTTATAAAGTAATATTTTAAAAAATATATGAACTGTTATTAAAAGACACATTCATATGTGAATTTGGAGCTTTTTTTAAAATATATTTTGACTTCAAGAAGGTGCAAACCATTTTCAAGGACTTAAAACTCAATGTTATTTTCAAAAACAAATTCTAGGTCAAGTAGGTACAAATCATGTGATTATGATTCGTCATAAATATTCTTATTCTTTGAAATGGTTAATGTAACAATTTGTTGCAAAAAATTATATATCCTATTCACCTTACAAAATATGTTTCCATAGTCAGAGATGCAAGGAGAAAGTTATGCGTTGAAGAATTCAAGTGACTTTAAGACTCTCTCTATACTCCAACATTGATTAATATCATTATTCAAAATATCAAAATATAGAACATATGTTTTCCTAATACTTTGTATCAAGTCATCATTTTCATGTTGAAACCAATGCCTCTCTATCTATCACATCTCCTTAACTTTACGAGCTCTAACAAATGTTTTCCATTAAATCCCTTTGATCTTTCATTCCATAAACTTATAGGTTTTATTTTGAATTTCAACTCTTTCATAAAATAGTTTCTTTAATATTTGAATTATTTATTTTAAATAAATATTTCATAAAGTAAAAATAAACATTTCATCAATATTTCCAGTAGTAATATTTTCCTAATTTTGATCACCTTTAATTAGAAAGCCCATGTTTCACCATAAAATCAACTTGACTTTTATCTAAAATCAAAAAAGTAGTAATATTTTCCTAATGGTGATCAACTTTAATTAGAAAGCCCATATTTCACTATGAGATCAACTTTTACTTTTATCTAAAATCACAAAATCAAATCTCATTTATTTGTTGTGCCACTCTATTACAAGAAACACAAGTTGAAAAGTTTTCTAGGTAGTTCAATTAAACGCTCCTTAAAAATAGACCGCTTGTGCTATAGTGGAATGATTATAACTCTAGGCTCAATTGTTCCTTGATTTCCACATCAAGCCTCCCTTATCTTGTGCCATTAAACATTCAAAACATGAATTAAGAAATTGTCTCATTTCAAAATCATAGTTCATTTTTAAATTTCTGTTATGAAGAAATTAGTCTCTACAAAAAAAATATTGGTCTTCTATTTTATTATTGAAATTGGTGTTCAAAGAAGGTAGATTGAAAAATTATTATAAAAAAAAAAACATAGAGGTTTGTAAAAAATCAAAATTTAAATGTGGGAAAAAAGTTTTTTGATTTTATTGGATGCTTTACGAGCGTGAACATATTATGTGATTTCTACAATGTACTAGTTTGATATAGATTTTCATTTTATTAGAGAAAAATATTTAAGAGAGATACATTTATTGAACAATAATATGGTCTTTAAGTAAGGCACAGTATGATCCATGTGGATATCAACGACCATCTACCTCTTTCACTAGATAAACTAGGTTCTCCATCTCTATAGTTTTAATAAGATTTTCTAGGTCCTAAAATTTCTTAGGGCCATCTTTAAGAAATAAGGATGTATCCATTCAAACTCATAATAGATATTGTACAACATGAATTTACCAAAGACTTACACAACTAATGATATAATTCAATACTCATTTAATCATTTAAAGCTAGTAAGAAATCATATTTCTTTCCTATCATGAAAATCAAACGGAATTAATATGCAGTATATTGATGTCCATTCTAAGCATGAACATTGGAGATTCTCTTTTTAAACCATATAGTATGAGTGCTCATTGTGAGGCCATTACATCATAAAATAATCAAATTATATTGAGTTTCATTTCAATTACCCAAAATTGAAAGTAAATTATGCAATTACCAACTAAATGTATATCAAATTACAAATGCATAATATAGTTTAAAGAACTAAGTATAATTTTTGTATTCAACAATATATTTAAATATGTACATATATTCTAAACTATGTGTTTTATTCATATATCACAAAATGGTGCACCACTTGGATAATACAAATAAAAAACTAACAGCTAGAATATAAAATGGTTTCACAAGTACTTTTACAAACTTATGCTCAAAGTACAAAATTAAAATGTACAAAAATCGAGTAACTATATTTTTTTATCACTACCAAACACTTATGAAAAGTTACCCTTCCTCTTCTATATCCTGAAGAAGTTCAAAATTGCCTACCTCAAATATAAATTTTCATTTCTAAATTCAAAATATGCAATATAATTTATAATTTTCAATCATGAAAAAAATATGACTTTTTATAGTATAATTAAATATAATAAGACTCTCAATCTTACTTAATTCCAAAGTAAAACTATCCATATCTAATCCTATCTTTGAGCTAGAATATTTAATGGAAGAATCCTTCCATGATATATCATAAAGAAAAAGTAAAAGAAAGGTAGTTAAAATATTAAACCACTCCTTTCATATGTTTTTCTATAATGCATGTATTCTATTGATAGTTGATGCACTAACCAATTAAAGTTGCCTGAAAAATAAAATATGAGAAACAATGAATTAAAATAATCTTATCAACTAGCCATATTAGAGCTTTACAAAGATTGGATTCACACCGGATGTCATTACATACTCATTATCAAACCATACAAAAGAAAAGTTACAAACTATAGAAAAGAAAAGTTGCATGCCCTCTTGCCATTATATTAAATCATTCGATAAATTTTATATATATTAATTAGAAAAAATAATTGTAAAACAAAACTACTTTAACTATTAAAATATATAAGCAGGGGTGGACGGAGGAGGAGAATTTCTCATTAATCCTGATGGAATTATTGAAATTAAGTATGCTTGGGGGTTGGAAAAAAAGAAGCAATCTCGTTGAGATGTACGGCCTCTTTCAGGGACTATGCATAGGCAAAGACAAAGGTATCACTCACATTGTCATTCTTGGAGATTCTCTAGTCCTAATCCAATATCTAATTAAGAAAATAAGTCCAAGAGACAACTCTTTAGCTCAGGTTCTTGGAATAATCAAGAGCCTTCTTGACTCCTTCTAATCAAATCATCTTTATCATATCCATAGAGTTCACAATGTGGAAGTTGATTTGCAAGGAAATAAAGCTTGTACCTCGGATGAGGCCGAGCTTATGATAAATGAAATGTATGGTTCATATTATATTCCCTAAAGGATTCATGGTTTACCCTAAGTTTTTTAATTTTATTTTCTCCCTTCCCTTTACCCCCTTCCCTCTTACCCCCACCTCCCCTCCTTCCACATACCTTATATATTCTCTCCATCCCCTCCCTTTACCTATACTCCTCTATGGGTTGTCCTCTCCTCTTCATTATGACCTTCTCTGATTCCTCGATTTCATGGCTTATTTCACGTATGAATTACGTGGTGCTCCTTGTAGTGAGTCACCATGCATTTCGTATCCCTCCTAACTCACATCTATGGTATTTCATCTCCAGCATTCCCAGTTTAGTTGAGCATAGTCACTTGGAAAATTTGAACAAAGCCACCCAACCTAGAATGGTCTTCCACTAGTTCACCCACTAGCTCAGAGTTCTTGCCACTGATCAAGTACCTCTATTTATCTCTTCAATGGGTATTTAATGCCCTCTTTCATAATATGGTTTCCTTTAGCCGCATCCCCCTTTTAGGTGGATGTTTTTTATCCATTTGTCTATGACTTTAATGGAAAGGCTTGTCTTTCTCTCCTACAAGGCTTTTCCCATAAAATCTTATCTTTCTCTCATGCAAGGATTTTATGTTAAATTTAGCATCCTTTTACACCTAAGAAAGATATTGGATATTTATCTCACAATCCATTAAGATTTATCTACAATTTTATCTACAATTTATGATGAAAGAATTATCCCTTCCCATTCACCATCGGGATTTGGCAAGAATCTCATCTCTTGATGTCTCACTTTTAAGTGACTAATTATCTTATTTATTTCATAAAGTATTTACTTTTCTTGTTACATATCGTACCTATCTTTTCTCATCTTTGGTTAGCAAAGTTTTACATACAATGGTGGGGTGTTACATACTGCCTCTCTTAAATTTACACATCCTTAGTGTAATACTACATCTTCATGACCTTAACATGTGATGGAGATCTTCCAATAGAAATATATCGGTTACAAAGGAGTTATGAGAGTACATCAACAATTTTTGTCTCAACCACCAATAAGCTCATCTTTGTTTCATCCTTCCACCACCAATACTCTCATAAGCTCTAAAAGTATGACCACATTAATTTCCACCTAATAAAATATTACAAATAATTATAAACAACAAAAATGCAAATTTATAACTATTAAACCTTCACCCACATTTACCCTTAAAATTGTTTTCAATATCATTAAATTCTCCAATCTCATATAAGTAAATCTCATTATCATTATAATTATAATGATCATAAAACAAAATACATTAAAAATAAAATAATCAAATAACAAATTACTAAACAAATTCAACTAAATATATTAAAATTAATTTTTTCAAAAAAGCAATATTATATTTATAATGGATAATTTATCAAAACTTTAACATTATTTTAATAAATAATAATAATAAAAAATATTATAATATTATTAATTAAAACTTAAAATTATTATGGTCGTCCTCAGTGGGTCCAAAATACTTAAATCTTTCAAAATAATACATGTTTTTCAAATTCTTAATTTTATTTTTTTTAATAAAACTTTGCCCAAAAAAAAATCTCATCATATACAACGATCATAATATCTTCACCGCTTTCAAATATAGACCCAAATTGAGCCACTTTGGTTGTGGAGATCTCATTCAAAATCTCAATGTTCATCAACAAACTTTCTACCTTTTAATTGGTACACATAGATTGCCCCAAAATGAGCCACGTTGCCCAT
The DNA here is from genome assembly GCA_000404065.3 of Pinus taeda. NCBI lineage: Eukaryota > Viridiplantae > Streptophyta > Pinopsida > Pinales > Pinaceae > Pinus > Pinus taeda. The sequence continues at coordinate 10,102 of APFE031333080.1, forward strand.
GCCTATGTTATCTACCGTGTTTTTCCACGTCCCTAAATCGAGCCTATATTGTTTTTTCCATTTAGTGCACGGAAAGACTTGGATGGCCCTGGCGATACGTGGGTTACCCCTACGAAATTCAGGGTTATTGTGACCCTACGCGTCGTCCTCCAACTCATCAACCCAACCCTCCACAAAATCAACAAAGTCACCCTCTTCCACGATTCTTGTTTTCTCGTTATCCAACTCTACCTTTAATAGGTGTACTCCACCATTTACCGCTCCATCATTTACTGCGTGATGAACTCCAAAGCAATACAGCTCTCGATACGTGACCGGGTGGCTTTCGCTTTCGACGCTTCTCTCACCATCCGCATCCGGAATCAAGAAAATATATGAAGCACATTGTGGGATCCTTGGAATCGGATTTAGAAATTGATAGGGAAGGGAGTGTCTTTCGTATAGACACTTAAGAACAACATCCATATAAAATACTTCGTTTATCTAATATATATGATGGCGCTCTATCAGAGGTATTGAAATTCAAGCCTTTGGGAGGCGGCATATTAGGGTTAATATCTTGCCAATGCCATTCACTATTATATGCTCCACTTCCTGAAAGTTTCCATATCCTATCAGACTTCCATGAAAATTCGTTATCTCTCTGGCATATGTAAATATCTCCCACACAATTGGAGACGTCAACATTTCGCCCCACTCTTGGCAAGGAAGGCAGTTTCCTCCAAATAACATTGAACTCTCTTAAATTGAGCATCCACACATGGTACACTTCATGCTCCACGGTTTGCTCTTCTGTTTGAAAGCCTGGGATTATAGCATATACGCGTTCACCGTCGCACACAAACTTTATTACATATTTTGGTAACAAATGGGCCGGAGGCGGGGTGTCACGCCCTTAGCCTTCCTATAATTTTTTTGCTAAGGATGTGCGGCACTGCCGGGCAAGTCTTTGACGTTACCCCCAGACTACGCCTTCAAAACTCATTCTGCTGTCGCTGCACGAATATTATTTATAACCAGATCTTAATATTATAATAGAACCTCATATAGTTAATTATAATTCTGTTCTCATTATAAATTAACAATCCATAAAAATCAATATAAAGCCAAACATCAACATTCGCATGAGACAATATTGAAACACTTGAGATGTTTAGACAGGGTGACTCCCCGAGTCCACCCAAAGATTATATTAATCTGAATTCCAAATTTAATACAACTCGTGTGCCGGCCCAAGGCTACGGCCACCCGATAGAATTCACTGTTTAGAAAGCCCGTGTAATAGTTAAATACCCACGGCTTTCACAACCCAGTCAATAATCCAATATACCGACAATTTACAATATCCAGGTATCGGCTCCCGCCCGGCTACCCAATACAAATTACGATACCGGTCTTCTTATCATTCAACCTGTACATAAACTGTCGCCGACTCACACCTGTTCGCCGATCTGGTTAATATATCACAGGTAGGAATAGATCCGACCTGTACACCGAACTGTCATCGGTTCACGCCTTGTTCACCATAAGGTATGACTGTGTTTTAATGGTGCGCATAGCAGACCTGCGTCCCTTGCTATCCCACCGCACAGACCTGTAATTCTCGCTATCCGATTGTCAATCCCGCGCACTCTGTTATGCTTTGACTATCCAGCAAATACCGTGGCCTGTTCCTTCAACCGATTTCTCTCAAACCTCCATCGACTACATCTGTTATGTCCTTCGCACTTCGTATGAGAGACTTGGTTGATCACCGAGTGGTTGATGATCGAATGAGCCTTTCTCATTCGATATATATACGCTGCTTCCTCCATAATTCAAGGGCGTCTGAAATTAAGCCGACATCCCTTTCTCATGCGTAAAGTCCACGTAATATTATTTTTAATCGATTTAGTCCACCGCCATATCCTCATGGCCCCTGAAATATGTCGGTGTGCTCGCATAATGGTTTTATGTGTCCACGTATGCGCCCTTACATTATTTTAATCCTCCACATGTATGTGCGTATATTTCTATAATGTAAGCCTTTCGGTCATGGCTTATTTTAATGTATAATGCCATGTAATACCCATATATTATCTCTCTTCCGATTATAATATATTTAATCCTCCACGTATGCTCATATGACTTTCGGTCTTCCGTCATATTCATTCGCATTTTGTTCACGTCCACATTTGTCGTTATGTGATGTTCGTGGCGGGTCGGTCTTTTTGTAAAGCCGACCAACGCCACCCATACGCTCGTTCGCCCATTGACGACCTGCGCCCATTCGTATGTTGTCCAATTTGTCGCTTGTCCACTGTGGGTCGTTCGTTCGAACCGTCCCTCTTGGAATGCTGCCTGACTGACCTGTTTGTTGTTAGACCGTTGCCCCTGCTATCGTCCAACCTCTCACTGTTTTTCCCGAACCGTCCTTCGTTCGGTTATGTTGTCGTTTTAGGAGGGTCGCTCTCCGTGCGCGGCGCACCCGGTCCCCAGGGCGTTACATCCTCCCCCACCTTATTCGGTTGTCGTCCCGACAACTTCCATACCATCGTGTCCTCTTTAGTCCTCCGTATCAAGTCACCCTCCTGTTTTGTGATCCAGTGCACGTTGCAGGAGTATGCATCCCATACTACATCAAGTCGGAATCAGACATCGATTCGGCTCCCTGACACTTCAAACCTCTAAGTCCACTGCGTATGCCCGAGTGTAAATACTCGTTCCATGATCTCTCCGCCACTTCATGGGAACCCCCATTTCCGGTGTCCGTTGAGATCATCAACCTGTCCAAGTACCATTACGGACCCACTGCCTCGGATAGCCAACAATGAGTCCGGCTCCCTGCTTTTGCTTAAGCCGACAGAAAGGCCAGGAAGTTTCCTCCCTGACTTTCATCCACCCAAGTATCGGACTGGTGTTGCATCCTCAAATACTCATGTACTGCTTCGATCTCGTCTTCATCACACCCGAGACCTCTCAACTTGGCTTTTGTTAGCTGAAAATCATATATGCCCATAGCATATCGGCAAAACTCCACTATTCCGCCCGGGTCCCTTCCTTGGTAGTCTTTGTTTTTCCTAGCTCTTGAAGTGTTGACCGCTTCTGCTTCGTGCGCCTTCTCACAAAGATTGTTAATAGAGGGTTCCCTTAGTAGATGTTTCCAAGAACGGGAGGTCCTTTTCTTATTCCCCTCGTCCTTCTTTCCCACCTTGGAAATAAATTCCATGAATTTCTGTTCCTGTGTGGACTGAACCATACTCCCCAACTTCCTTTGTTCTCCATTTGTATGTTTCACATTCGTATCCTTGGGGTATAGGATTACTGATGTCATCCTCGGCCGGTATCCCAAACAGCTCTTCCTGCTCATAGGCACCTCCAAGTTCTTCCCTTCGTCTGTGATCAGAAGGATATCACGATCTATCATTGGTACTGCTCATGCCATTCTCATGAAGTCAAGTCCCAGCACCATGGAATGATCGTCCATGTCGACTATTCTCAAGTCTAATTTTCCGAACCATGATCCAACTCTTACTTGAGAGTCCTTCAACAGCCCGTCAATAGCTTTGATAGGAGAGTTGACAGCCTTGAAAGCACTGCTTTCTCTGTCCAACTTTGTCTTTTTCGCAAAGGATCTGGCGGTCTTCCTACTCACAAAACTTTGGGTGATTCCCGTGTCGACCAAGGCTGCCAACCTCTTGCCTTGCACTGTTACATCCACAAAGCTTAGCTTCAAGGAATCGCCTTCCTTTCTTTGCTTTGTCTAACGCCTTACCTTGGCGATCTGTTTCAAGAAGTCATCTTCCGATGAGTCGATGAACTCTCGTTTCTCGTTGACCTTCCTCTTAATGTGTTTTGTCTCACTTGCTTCGATCGGGGAATTCGACCGTGCCGTTTCCTGCTCTTTCCCGTCCTTCCCCTCTACTGCGTTGTTTTCCATTGTGTCGTCAAGCGGTTCATTCACCATACCTATGGCTCCAAATTTCCGAATGTCCATAGGGTGTTTTCGATAATGAGCCGCTATATTGTCGATACGGTCGATTTCCTCCTGCTCGATTACGACTATTTGTTTGTCTCGGAGTCTCCTTTCTATCTCCTCCTCGATTTGTTTAATCCGCGATTCTGTCCTGGAATTTTCCTCCTTTAACCGACCTTTCTCCCTACAAATCTCTTGGATGCCCGATCCATTGTGGCAGACTCCTTTCTCGGTTTCATCAAGTTCAACATTTGTTGGGCTTTCCCACTGATTTTTGAGTCCCTCTAGGTCTCTCTTCAGTCCTGTGCAGTCTTCCCGGATCTTTACGTGCTCGGCTCGCATAGCTCCCCACTCGGAATCCCAGTTCTTCATGCGTTCCAATATTTCGTATTGAAGAGCCTTGATTGTATTGAGGTTCTTGCTGGTTACCATCACCTCACTGCCAAGTTTCTCCAAATATCTTTCCTCAACTTGCTTGAGTTCGGTTTTCAGTCGGGCTCTTTCGTTAGAGAGCTCTTGAAAACCCACGAGTTCCATCCCGTTCTGAACAACCTGTTCGCCTACTTTAACCTCCATACCGATCCCACGGTATCCTGTTTCAGTCTTACGAACAATTCTCCCAACAGCCAACCGACTTGGCTCTGATACCACTTGTCACGCCCTTAGCCTTCCTATAATTTTTTTGCTAAGGATGTGCGGCACTGCCGGGCAAGTCTTTGACGTTACCCCCAGACTACGCCTTCAAAACTCGTTCCGCTGTCGTTGCACGAGTATTATTTATAACCAGATCTTAATCTTATAATAGAACCTCATATAGTTAATTATAATTCTGTTCTCATTATAAATTAACAATCCATAAACATCAATATAAAGCCAAACATCAACATTCGCATGAGACAATATTGAAACACTTGAGATGTTTAGACAGGGTGACTCCCCGAGTCCACCCAAAGATTATATTAATCTGAATTCCAAATTTAATACAACTCGTGTGCCGGCCCAAGGCTACGGCCACCCGATAGAATTCAATGTTTAGAACGCCTGTGTAACAGTTAAATACCCACGGCTTTCACAACCCAGTCAATAATCCAATATACCGACAATTTACAATATCCGGGTATTGGCTCCCGCCCGGCTACCCAATACAAATTACGATACCGGTCTTCTTATCATTCAACCTGTACATAAACTGCCGCCGACTCACACCTGTTCGCCGATCTGGTTAATATATCACAGGTAGGAATAGATCCGACCTATACACCGAACTATCATCGGTTCACGCCTTGTTCACCGTAAGGTATGACTGTGTTTTAATGGTGTGCATAGCAAACCTGCGTCCCTTGCTATCCCACCGCACAGACCCGCAATTCTCGCTGTCCGATTGTCAATCCCACGCACTCTGTTATGCTTTGACTGTCCAGCAAATACCGTGGCCTGTTCCTTCAACCGATTTCTCTCAAACCTCCATCGACTACATCTGTTATGTCCTTCGCACTTCGTATGAGAGACTTGGTTGATCACCGAGTGGTTAATGATCGAATGAGCCTTTCTCATTCGATATATATACGCTGCTTCCTCCATAATTCAAGGGCGTCTGGAATTAAGCCGACATCCCTTTCTCATCTGTAAATTCCACGTAATATTATTTTTAATCGATTTAGTCCACCGCCATATCCTCATGCCCCCTGAAATATGTCGGTCTACTCGCATAATGGTTTTATGTGTCCACGTATGCGCCCTTACATTATTTTAATCCTCCACATGTATGTGCGTATATTTCTATAATGTAAGCCTTTCGGTCATGGCTAATTTTAATGTATAATGCCATGTAATACCCATATATTATCTCTCTTCCGATTATAATATATTTAATCCTCCACGTATGCTCATATGACTTTCGGTCTTTCGTCATATTCATTCGCATTTCGTTCATGTCCACATTTGTCGTTATGTGACGTTCGTGGCGGGTCGGTCTTTTTGTAAAGCCGACCAACACCACCCATACGCTCGTTCGCCCACTGACGACCTGCGCCCGTTCGTATGTTGTCCAATCTGTCGCTTGTCCACTGTGGGTCGTTCGTCCGAACCGTCCCTCTTGGAATGCTGCCTGACTGACCTGTTTGTTGTTAGACCGTCGCCCATGCTGTCATCCAACCTGTCACTGTTTTGCCCGAACCGTCCTTCGTTCGGTTATGTTGTCGTTTTAGGAGGGTCGCTCTCCATGCGCGGCGTGCCCGGTCCCCAGTGCGTTACACGGGGGGAGCATGCTTGTGATACCAACAAAGGGATTCCACGCCCACACGCTCATATCTTCCTCCCAAGGGCTTTTAGGGTTCGGGGAAAAAGCGCGAGATACACGGAATCGAGATACAATGAATCCTCGAGAGGAGAGGATGGTATCTGGGCTGTAAAGTTGATCACAGGTTAACGATTCGTGGCTTCTCATCGCATTAGCCCACGATTGACTCAACAAGTTCAAGACCGGCCGCTGATCCCATGCCAAATTCCGCGACAATCCAGGAATGATTCCCATCAATACAATATCGTCGCTCAGGCCACTTGCTAAATGTGTTTCTGTAAGATCACAAAATAGATTAAGCAAAGAAACGTTAAAAAGCTACAATTGAATTTGAGTGCTACAATTAATGTCAATAGTTGTGTCACTTACGTTAGTTGGATGTCTCAGATGTCATATCCGAAACCGTATGCTTCTCAGTATTTCTAATATTCTCCCCTGAGAACACCATCTTTCTGTCCAGGTCAAGACAATCGTTTCAATCTGTTCAGTGGGATATCTGGAAGCTCACAGTTCTTAAGTTTCATCTATGAATCTTACCTTACCTTTTAATATGTATATGTGTAAATATTTGAATATCATGATGGGATGTGTTAGGTTAAATACAACGCCCTTTTGTCTTAGGCCTACGCAAAGTTTGGTCGGTTGGAAATTAGTTCTCTTTGTTAGATAATTTTCCAATATTCTTTAGAATTATTTTTAACGGCTTTAGTTTCCCTTCTTGAGATGTTACATACAAGCTCAATGTCTCCCACTTCAAAACTCCATATTCTCACAGAAGAAGAAATAGTTTTTTTTTGTAGTATTTCTAAAACGTGGTTATAAGTGGAAAAAAATATATTAAAGGTTACATTAGGTTGGTAATTTGAATTGCCATTGTCACTTTATATCATAAGGCTGGTAATTTGAATTGCCATTGTGACTTTATAACATAATATACTTTGTGTTGGGATAGTTTATATAATTATGGAGTGATAAAAAGAATATAAATATAATTGTAATAATTTGAAGTTTAATTATTTAAATAATTAAATTTTAATTTTAGATATTTTATTTTATGAATTTAGTAAAAGTGTAAATATGGGAATATGGGAAATATGACCTATTAGAATAGGAAGAGATATTGGACTTTAGAAGTTAAAACCAAAATTCACACCATTGTGTATGTACATGTATGCTAATTTAATGGAAAATCATTCAAGTTTATCGGGTTACTTAACATGGCCTCACATGGTATCATAACCAAGTTTAGCTAATTTTTACCCTCTTAGTAACTCTTCACTATGGAGTTAGTGCCATCGGGACTTGAACATAACAAATTCACTTACATCTATGTATGCCTATCTATTTCCTATTCTCTCTCTCAAAAGGTTCCCTGCATTCATTTCCCCATTTTCCTTGGTAGCTACCATCATTGGGATTTGCTTCTCCACCATTCTTTAACATTGCCTCTTTCTAGCATAGCCAAATTGTTTTTAAGGAGGAGAAAAGGTGGTGGGGGCCATGGATGTGTTGCATGCACATTGAAATGTTCTACAAAGTGCCCATTTGCTCTTTATATTCCATAGAATCAATCATAGCAATTCCTTAATGCCCACAAAGTGTTTTCACATTGAAGAAGTCCTAGAATATTGTTGTAGACATTGGGGGCCTTGCATAACCCTAGTCAAAGGAGGAAGAAAGAGGAAGTTTGCATCAATAACTTTTGTAAATGTTGTTTTATACTAAAAAAAAAATTAATGAATTTAAAATCCATGATGGATTTGAATGTGTCATGGGTGTTGCCTCTACTATCTTAGCTTTAATATGGAATTCCCAATAATTATTTTCTTTAGAGCAACAAGTTGCTAAACCTTTCATTTAGGAGCCTTTGCATATAGATTTTATGGTCTTGGTATCTACATTGGGAATAATATTTTCTTTAGCGTAATTACATGAAATATGATGTTCCTCACTCACACTCTCTAGCAAGTTCAATTTGCTCATATGTTTGACGGAAAAGTAGAAATAACAAAAGCATATAAAAACATAATTGTGATGACTGGAGTAGAGGAGAAAATATTGTTGAATTTGGGAAGGAACATTTTCCTCATGCTCCTAGTGTTTCCTTGAAAATCAATAATGTAAAGTGGATGCCTTTGGGTTTGGTGAATTTTATGTGTAATTATTGTTGAAAAAATGTTGTCCCATCTCATCTCCAAG